>OMLC01100554.1:0-19978 GCA_900302585.1 Regalecus glesne
GGAGAGACTCGCTGAGGGTCTTATGTACGCAAGGCCTGAGTCGAGGCATCCATCCATCCATCCATCCATCCATCCATCCATCCATCCATCCATCCATCCATCCATCCATCCATCCATCCATCCATCCATCCATCCATCCATCCATCCATCCATCCATCCATCCATCCATCCATCCATCCATCCATCCATCAGCAACCACTCATCCAAAGTCAGGTCATTGAGTGATGCTGGAGTCTATCCCAGCTCTCCCATTGGGGGAGAGGTGGGGACACACCCTGGACAGGTCACCACGGCATCACAGGGGCTGAGCAGTTAGAGGTTCAGTGTCTTGCTCAAGGGCACTTCAACACTCTTTCTGGAGGGGCCGGGATCAAACCACTAATCTTCTGATCACTAGACGACCACCCGGCCTCCTGTGCTGTGCCGTCCTTGTTACGAAACCACAATGTCACAGGATTGGCTTCTTTCTGGTGAGCTCGCCACAGCCAAGACACGAGATTCTCCAACCTCCCCTCAGCGTTGCCGTCTCTCAGCGTCAGCTCTTCGGCGAGGCTCGTGCATCAACACTTTTGCAGTTGACATTCCGTATTCCAAGCATGGAATCACGGCCAAGACGGCAACTTTGCTCTTAATTAAGTCCAAGACACCCACAACAGATCTTCTGGGGTCCTCCAACCATAAAGGAAGCAGCCCCGCAGATTAGAACACGGCTGCGACTCAGCGTTCTAGTCGCGCACATTTGTTTCATTTACTGCGAACGCCTCAAACAGCCATGCATGAATCAATCCATCTCTGTTTGGTGTGGACAGAGTTTATGAGATGAACATATGCAAATACAGAAAGTGCCACAAAGCTGCAAAAAAAAAGAAAAAAGTGCTGAATTTTGAACACACGTAAATTAAAGTGCTGCTTCACGGATTTTCATTTGCCAAATGAAAAAAATTACAGCCTCTCATGGCTCTTTGTCATTATTTTGGCTCCCTCTGTGTCTCGATCCATAATCGCTCCATTTTATTGTAATCTCTGGATGAAGATGCACAATAATCTACCTTCATTCTCAACAATACACAATTGACCCACGGATGTTGCAAAGACACGGTAATTGAAATTAATCTTTATTTGAGCGTTCCTACTTTAACAACATGGTGTGGTTGCAGAAAAGTGTAGAAAAGAGCTCTTATAACTGATGCACACTGCAAACTGAACCTGGAATCGGACTCCTAAGGAGAAAATATCAAACCCGAGTGCTTTCTTTATGAGATTTCCATCCATCCATCCATCCATCCATCCATCAATCCATCCATCCATCCATCCATCCATCCATCCATCATCAACCGCTTATCAGAAGTTAGGGTCACGGGGTCATGCTGGAGCCTATCCCAGCTCTCATTGGGTGAAAGGTCACTTTTCCAGGGCTCGAGTTGTCACAGGTTCACACTTTCTGCAGGGGCTGGGAATCAAACCACCAATCACCCGATTACTAGACAACCACCCCACCTCCTGAGCTATGGCGGCCCTGCAAGATATCCAGTGTTGAGAGACGTGTGTAAGACACTCTGACCGTGGATGGCTGTACACTGGATGATTGAAGCAACCACAGAGAGAGGTGCGGCCAGCCGTCATCACAATCCGGCCACATCCAGGTCGTAGAATATTCCATGCTGTATCGTGCCAATGAGAGCCTTGACCTGTACCTACAATAGTCTTCTCCAAACGGAGACAAGTGGTGCTAACATGGCATCCATTCATCTGGATCCACTCCAAGGGGTTCTGAAGGTACTGTATGTATTTTTATGTGTATCCTGACCTCTGTTGTTTAGCACTGCGATCAACAACAACTTAAAGTCAGCAAGACAGACAAATCCAAATAGAGAGGTAGCAGATAACACGGCGTGTTTGGCAGCGTTTACCATATTCAGGTCGCCTCTGCAGATACATGTGGCTTTGACTGTTTCAGTGTACTGAAGTGGTCAGCGCGAGGCGTGTCTTTGGTGTGGTGGAGCTTAAAAGAGCTGCAAAAAAAGACTTAACCAGCTCCACTGGTGAAATGACCATATATGGAGGTCATGAAGCTGTATTGGGGCCTGCAACATTTTAGGGCCTGCATGTATGGACCTTTTCCTCATCTTGCCACTATCATATCCAAAATTTCCAACATTGTATCAACTCTGCAGTTCATCTTATTGTTGTTGGTTGTTTTAAAGCTGCATGCTTTAACTTCTTAAATCAGTACTTTGTAGTCATGTTACTCTTCAGTAAAGCGGAAATATTACCCAAATAGTACCTGTTTCAAGTAGTTTGTACAAACCTGTTCACACATGTGCTCCTTAATAATGCCTAATAAATATTCCTAATGATGTTTATTACAATAACATTTCTGTCTTGTCATCTTTGTGCCTCGTGAGATACTGGTTCATAAATACTTTGCACATTTAGCATGAATCCATTGATGGCATATCCTTGAAATGTAACTATTCAAAATCAATACTTGAATAAAGTTGGATTATAAAAGTAATGCGCTTGAGTTTTAGCTTCAAACGTGCAGTCATGATGAGCTGCAGCCATTTTTCTTTCATTTTCTGACATCATGCAAAAATGAGTAAGGACAGGAGAATTCTCTGTTGAACCAAATCAGAGAAATGACCACATCTCTCACGCCCTTCACTCTGGATGGTACTTTGTGTCCTGCGGACACAGGAACTCTCAGGATCAGTCAGCAGAGGGTTCTTTATTCAAAACACACAGTGGATCCTTTCTGCAAACGTATAAAGAGAAGTGCTGCAAATTGAAGCTGGTGCTTGAGTGATGACAGGTCCAAGTAAGATTCAACAACATTTAAATGGCCTCCAGTATCTTGTGTCGGCAATTTCTCAACAACTGAAAACTTTCTTTATTCTCGATGCGGGGCAACATTTTTAAAAGTAATTATCTCACCGAGGCTTTGTTTGGAAAGCAATCCAATGCATCTTCTTTATGGACATTAGCTTCTTGGTGCTACCGTGCAGTGATTGTGCACCATGTAGTCCTTTATTGGGATATTCCCAATTGCCAACTGTAATTAATTGCTTTACGGTGTTCGAGGCCATAATGCTCATCAGTTATTAATTAGAAATTCATTTTACTGAGTAAATAATGCTGATGATTGATGATGAAACTTGTAATTGGGTTCTAGGAGCAATGCACAAGGGGGAGAGCCTTTATACTTGAAACTAGGCTATTAAATACTGCACAGTTAAGGGAGCGTCATGCCTCTTGTCGTGAACCTGGGCTGCCACTTTAACATCTGGATCTGAGAAGCGGTGCATGTGACCCAACGAGGCCTACACGGTGGTCGAATGTACACGGTTAAATCAGGCGCCTCGGAGATATAAAAGGGACATTGTTTAAATGATCTCGTCATATACAGAGAACAGCAGAAGAAAAGCCGTTGGATTCACTCCTTTCTTTTAATGCAGCCTCTTTTGGCTTCTATAACATATCTAAGTGTGCTTCAGAATTAACGTACATAATTAGAACGTTGAATTAGAACCTATAATTTCAAGGACAGTTACGTTTGTACGTCACTACACAGTGTAGGACGTCATCAAGTGGCGACAAATATGTTTTGCCGCCTTAAGCTAGTTAGCAGTCGCTCAGACGATCTGGCAGAAATTGGTCGGTTTTATGAAACGAATATGTGATGTGGAGGACAAACCGGCACCAGTAAAAGCTCCAGAACGTGTGATGAGTACGTATAACCCGTACTACATTAAATTTAGACTCGTTATGTTCGGCAGTGAGCCGAAAGCACAGTGTGTTGAACGTGGTGAAATCCTGTTGGATGCTAATACCCCTGAAGCTCGTCCTCGGAAATGTTTTAACCGTTAGAAGTGGGCCTCTAGTTATGAAAAGTCGAGGACCCCTGCCCGAGTGGAGCAGAAAAAGTGGTAATTTGCACAATGCTTCATAGTTAATTTGGAAATGTTTAGCTACTGTTTTTAATATGGTTGTTTTTGTTTGGTTCCTTAACAACTATGATAATATAGTTGATGAGCTGTCTTCTCCAAATAAAAACAGTCACCATTCCTGTTGTGTCAGGACCACTGTTAAATCTGTAAATATTGTGGTCACCAAACATCATGCAGCCCATTGCAACTCTACAGTCAGAATCATAATTAACTTTAATTGGACTCTGGTGCATAGCACAATACATGATTTATATATCTGAATCCATTTCCAACTCAGAATCGTCCTTAGAAAGCACAATGGTAGAGCTTGCACTTAAGGAACTGACCAGCCAGATGATGCAGGTTTGAATTGACGGCGGGATATCATTAAGGGAATCTGATCTTAATCACCCATGCTCCATCTAAGTCTGTATCCACCCCCTTAACATAGGAACTAATTATGACATATTAGTGGACCTTTCATTGCACAAACATTTGTACTGCACATCTGGTTTAAAGACATAATGCACATGGTAGATATGTAGGTGAAACATCTTTACCAGAGGGGGCTTTTTACAAAGTGTCATATTTACATTCTAATTCTCTATTCCTGGACTATACTTTTAATTGTTCATGAGAAAGATTGTCTGTGGGGAAAAATAACTGTTCTCATGTCTAGCGGTTTTGGTGGACATTGCTCTGTAGCGTTTGGACAGGAGGGTATGAGTTCAAACTGACGGTGTCCTGGATCTGTGCTTATTCCTGGGCGGGCTCAATAGACATGCCCAGATGTATGGCATATCATACTTTAAATAATTACCTGATAACCGCAATCAATTAACCTGAGTGGGCTGCCGAACCATTTGTAAATATATTCATAAATAATCAGACCCAAATAAACCACGACAGGTCAACAATTACCATTGCCTTTTTGGTCATCGTGACACTGGGATGGTTTTCTTTTGGCAGAAGCAGTCAGGTCACAGAGGTGTGTTAAAGTGATTATGCTACACACACATCACACCGTCCATTAACTCATTGCTTTTTCCTCATAGAGACCAGCCTATTAACGGTTTAAGAAGGAGGGAAATTGGGGAAAAAATAGTCATTGACTTTTTTATGCAACAACGCTAAAGTTTAGCTTTGGATGTGTATTTCTCTGTAGGTAAGATTACTCTACAAGTGACGCCACTTCATGCGATTAAGGCCTTTCCTTCCGACGAGGCGACTCATTCACTACAGCAGTGGTGAGTACTAATCATGATGATAGTCCCGAAAAAAAGCCCGTGGCACTTTCAACAATAGCAAAAAGGGTTTAGAAAATATATTACAGTCATTTACGCCTTACTACACATATGGCTGCCACACTGCAAAAGTCTCACAGTCCCTTGCTGACATTGTAGTCTACTGTCTTTTTAAACGACGAGAGAGAACTGTGAAAACTTAAGCCATCTATGGCTCAGTATTGATTTTACACAGAAGATCCAACCATTGCTGATAGCCTTTTTGATTTATTTTCCTGCAATCACCCGTCCCTTTGGAGGTTTGCGGGGGGTGTAGGGTGGTCAATATATACCTATTAGGATTTCTTGATCTGTGGCCATAAACCCATTGAATACCATGTCTGACGTACGGCACAAGAGAAGAGAAACAAAAAGTTCATGGTTTTGGACGATGAACCATCAACAATTTAACGGCTCGCTGTAAAAGTCTAGCATGGGGCTGTTTAATGTGACCGAACAGCAGCGGAGGAGGAACTACAGCTTGATTGGCCTCGCAAACAAAAATACCAGCTGACGATAGAGCAGCTTCATCAAGCAAGAATACTATTACTGGTCCCTTTCACCTGTCATCCAGGGTGGAAGTGAACAATGGCAACCCTCTACACCACCTCCCTCACTAAGCAGTTTCTGCCCTATTAGCAATTTATAATGGTGATCAAAAAGTAGTCAGTAGAGAATGAAGACAACTGTCTGCAGCAATTCCTAATTGGCTTTGTGTTCTCCCTCTGATAAATGGCTCACGAGTACCATAGAGTCCCTTGGATTTCATCGCCTTAATGGAACTCAGCAACTAGATTTACCAACAGATAGCAGGTCAAAAAGGAGATGGGGAGGCAAAAATGTTAATTAATATCAATAATGGCCAATTATTCGTTTGACAGAAGGATCTAGGCTAGCTGTGTGCTCTAATGACTCTGAGCTAACTTGAAGGGAAACACTGGTGAATTAGCATAACTGTGTATGTGCGCTCCATGGAGGTGCCCAGTAAACATCTGTTATGTTAGAAATTCAAATAGAATTCCTATTAGTAACCCTGGCTGTGGTTGCATAATCAGTCATTCTTCTCTGGCCATTTTGGAGGCACTAACAATACCCCTGTGACCGGTGGAGCTCCTCCCTTTGGGCTTTCCAATCAGATCTGGCCCCATGTGGACTGGGTCTTAACAACAGACAAGGCAAAGTGGACTTTTGAGGGGAGCAGTGTGCTGTGACAAGGGCTCATTCTCTCCACCTAGCACAGTTTAAGGATGAAAAGGGGAAATAAAATCTGAAAAAAAAACAACGCAGATACAAGTTAATGAATTAATGATGAAATATGAGCTTTTGACCCACTAGGACAAAGTTGCTTTGCAGAGACCTTCATTGTGTTGAATTTTGAGCAAGTTGCATAGATACCATTAATTCCATAGCAATTTGTATTAAATACACTTTACAAAATGCACACAATACATGTCTAAAAAACATCAGCACACCACAGTGAATAACTTCTTTTGCAAAAATGGTTTATTTTGCAATTAGATTGAATTGTAATTTTGGGAAAAACATCACTTTCATGGCTACAGTAACAGGGACGTTGCTCTGTGCTGTTGCACATCTGTCATTGATCTTGGCCCGTTCATTATTTCCTAAACACTCCCACTGTCATCAGTTATCAATGCTATACTGAATTACTTCAATGAAAATACAAGAGTTACCATGACTTAATCCTTAATTCTTGTGTACATAATAACTGTAAATAAACTGGAATAAACTGTAAATGTTGACAGCTTACAGACACGTTATTGACCTTTACTGTGACAGTCAGTATTAGCGGCCTTGCAGGGCTGATGGACTCATTCTCAGGCTTTCGTGGTGGGGACAAACATTGTGAAGACAAACAGTTGTCTGTGTCTGCAATAGTTGAATGAAAATCAGCAGCCGTATGAGACTTGGTAATTGTTAATCAGACATCCGAAGTCCAAGCTGTAAAGTCCCAGAATTACAGCATGTCCACTGATAACTCGCCAGGAAATCCCACCATTATTTAGCCCATTAGCGATCTACCCTCTGTGAATCAAAAAACCATAAAGGACTGGATTTTTTTGGGACTGTGATTAGACTACTGTAAGACATGCCTTAACTTTGATTTTACACCAACTCCTGGCTTGCGCGCACACACACATACATACACACATACATACACACATACATACACATATACACACACACACAACACACACACACACACACACACACACACACACACACACACACACACACACACATACAGAGTATGTGATTATTTCGTGCTCATCTAATTTCTTACCAGTTTTCAAGAAAATTGTTATTCAGTTTAGGTCTTCTGCCTTCTCTTTGTAATTTGGTAAGAATAACTACATTGCAAAATTAATTCCCAGCATGGCTCATTCATGCAGGCAACTTATATAATGCCCAGTATGATGCCTTGGCATTAATTCTTAAAGTAACATTACCCTTGCTAACCGCGGAATTGTGAGAGAGACCGCCGTTGTGACTTACAACACGGCATGACCTTCTCTATTATAATCTAAGCATGTAATTCGCTCTGGTGGAGTGTCATGTTTGATCAGACCTGGGGAGGTACCAGTCTCTTGATAGCAACAGTGCACAGCAGGAGATACGGTGAGCCAAATGGACAAGCAGAGGTTCCCCTTGAGGGCAAAACTGACATTGTCTGCATATTCCTCCTTCATTGTTTTTGACTGTCTTTGATACATTGAATTCATTGTTGGGCAGTGTGTATTAGCTGCAGCCATTGCTGTGTTATGTGAACGTGAATACGTGCTCTTGAGGTATTAGTCGGTGTTGTGCAGGAAATTTATATATCAATCAATTGTGCAGAGAGGATAACTTTATTCATCTGCTCTGCAAAGGTCATGAGGAAAGGGTTTCATAAGGTATTGCTTTGCAGTATAACCCTTCATTATCCAAAATAGTGTTGAGAGTAAAATCCCAAACACATTCACATCAAATGGTATATGTTTCCCATCTGCTTAGCTAGGTATCCTTTTGCATTTCCTCACAGAAAGTGAATTCATATTTCATATTTTAATTGCCATCAGCTTCTGGTTTCCACCAATTTTGATTATTTTTTTCTTTTTTCTAAACAAGAACATATGTTTGGTGCACATTGTTGCATTGAACAGATTTGGGTACAGTATACATGAGTGGGTGACTCCATGGTTGTATATATAAAAACGATTCAGCTTTCCGCTCCCCTCCGTTCCACGGCCTCCGGTGTATAAATTTACTTGATGGTTTTCGTTTCTCTTTCTTAATTCATTGCAGTCGGGTTCCCCTTTGATGCGGCTCTGTTGTCCCCCAAACAATTGAAGTGGAGACAATGGAGGCATAATGATAGATCCGTGTACCCACCATCTGTAAGAGCAGATGCTCCCTTGCATCTGTACAATATGCTGTAGCGGGGAGCCTCAGTAATCTGCATAATAAGGAGAGGGCTTATCTCAGTCTAGTTAATAATCACAAGCAATCGATGCACTTCATTCCCTCACTCTTGACTGATGAAGAAAAAAATATAGGGGAAATAAACAGCAAAGTTTCAGTATGTCTGCTATATCCTCCAGACACGCAAGGGTCACAGTATAATACTGAGCTGTTGATTTTGCCCCAAGCTACAAATTTACTCTGCACTCAATCACATCTTTTCATGAATACTATAATTACAGTAGGACACCCGAGTTATCACACTGCTTCATACGGCTCTCCACTGTCTATCGGAGCGTTCTCTTCAGAATGCTGGGCTCAAGTTTGATCAGATATTGTAAACAGCGTCCAAAATAGATACAAATCTAGGACAGAATATTCTCATGCTGTAGAATTATTGTCACACCATTTCAAAATGACCTGTAAGGCACCCCTATTGTTATGACCATGCATAAGACTAATATTATACTGGGTTGCCTTCTCAGAAGGGGCACAGTTTTGGCTGGACACATGGCCAATGTTTTTACAACTTATTGCAATTTTTTTTGGTCTTATATCTGTCTATGAATAGATCATCCTTCTATTCACATCGTTCACTTGTATGATGGAGCTGTTTCGGCTTAGAGATACAGAAAGGTACCCACGGATATTGACGTGTCTTGTGCTCAGGAGTAAGACATTGATGACTAACTAACGTAACCATAAACATTTCAAAATCTGCTTTTATGCTACTTTAAATTTAAAAGTAAGGCTCGCATTTGAATTTGATTAATTCATATACATGGTGCAATTCAAAAATGTGCAAACCTCTACATTGAATAACGCATCGGTGAGCTGTCTGTACAAGACACTTAACATCTCTCCATGCAGTTTAATAAATGCCTTTGGGTTTTGGGAATCAGTATATTATCAATTTTCTTAAGCAAACCCTTATTTATTAAACTTGGTAATGGCTCATAAGCAGACACTAAATTGATTGGAGAGAAAGTATGCAATAATATCGATCACTGAAGTCCTCCCTCGGTATTCCCTTGTTTAATATGCTCCTTAAATCAAAACAGTGTTATACTGGAGTTTGCAGAGTGGATAAAGTAGATTATAGCAGGGAGAAAGTGATACACTTTCATTTTTCATGAATTTTGTCCGAGACGAGACTATAGTTGTCTCAGAATGGACACGATCTTGTCAAAGAAAAGCTCTCTGGATGCAGAGTTCACATACCGGGGTCTTTGGTGTTTGGGGACATGATACATGACTGCTTACAACCTTACTGTATTACTACTTACATTTTGAACAAATCATAATATTGGATCATTGTGAAATTGCTTACTTTCAGTTTGCAAATTTGAACAAGGACCCTCAGATAATCGTACATACAACAGGCAGGGTATAAATGTATTCACATAGCTGAACTAAACATGAACAAAAGGATGTGCACCTTTTCCACATTTTATCTCTTTCCTTTGTCAGGATTTATTAATCCATGTAATGTATTAATGTTTGCAGGCCTGCAAGATGTTACTGTATGGATGGTATGGATCAGAAATCTCCATCCAGTTCCCAAGGTTCCACATAGTCCTAATTAAGCATGCATGATGTTTCTCTCCCAGCTGGCACGCTGCTGAAATGCACTAGGCAGGTGTATCGAGCCCCCCAGTGAGGCCAGAGAATAGGAACAGCAAAGAAGTGCAGGTGTGACTTGTTAAGGAGAGTCCAGGTGCTTATTGAGTTATCAGATTGAGCCACTGCACATTTGATATATCATCTGGGGTTTAGCATCGCCATGTCTGAACAGCATATTGGAGGACAAAATAAAATGTTAAGGAAATTAACTACTGGGATGTTGCTGGTGGAGTGACGGCTCACTTTATGCATATAACGAGATGTTTAGACCACATCAGCTCTTGATGTGACGAATTGGCAACACTTATTGAACACGAAATGATGAAAAAAACGCTATTTTAACTTAAGTCAAAAATTCACCTTGAATTTTCCTCTAAACCGTGGTTTGTCTCTGATTTATGCTTGAAGGTTTGTTTTTCGGCCATGGAATCAAACTACTATATTGAGGCAGTGTAATGGCAGGACACACTTCTTTAGTGCTCCTCAAACTGTCATTGAGAGTGCATTCAGATCAATTACATTATGTTTGGATGTCCTGTAAACCCCATCCGTTAGAGCTGGGCTTGTCAGGAACTCATCATACTACGCCTGCTCCTTGACATGAAAGGCGTGCTTACCTCTGGAATTCTTGAGAGCCTTTAAGTTAGAATCAGCCAGTCAGTCTCCATGAGCACATAAAAGGTACCCAGATTTACGGGAAGGTTTTTATCCCAGACTCAGGCACCATTTGATAAACAAGCAATCTTTGCTTGAGGCTAAATAATACTCTTTGAGGTCCTGATTTACAATGCTGTGAAGCATCCATTTGTGGTTCAGCTCGGAGGCATGCACCTCTGTGATTGGTCATCCGTGAGCTCAAAATTCGGGCTCAGATCTACAGCTTACGATCTTGAGGATTGCTAAACGAACAAACGCATAAATGATCAGGGGTTTTTATACCAGAGTTAATAGATGAAGAGAAATGAACTTTTCAGAGATGTGGAAGGCACTCAGATTTAACAAAATCCCCTCTGATTCCTCTAGATTGAGGGTAAAACTGAGGCACCATGCAGCCAATCTTATTTTCCTGCTTTTTTTGAAAAGGGAACTCATTGGGGTATTGGTCCACTACATGGATTCCTAAGAGATCTGATTAAAGGGAAATCCAACCATGTTTTACCCCCACTTTCGCTGTAATAAATTAGATGCACATTGCAAATCACTAAATTCATCTCGCATTGCCTGGCTGTTCATAAGAAAAAGAAGGTTAGAGCCACTGAATGGTATAGATGTTGGAAAATACTAATTGTGCTTTTGGCTTTAGGTGATATATTAAACGCAAAAGCATTTTTCACACCACAGTTGATCAATTTCACATTGAGACACAAATCAGTGTTTTAGGTTCTGCCATTGTGAAACATGATGTGTTCAACCAGAATTGTATACTTAGTCTTTTTTCATCTCTTCTTGTGCTGAAGCATTGACCGTTTCACTCTACTGTTATGGTGTCTTGAGTTTATGTACATTAGCCTTGTAAATTGTACTGATATTTTTATTTATTTCTCTAAATAGAGCGTCAATGGCATTTCTATGTAAGACAGCTGATCAGTGATGATATCAGAGGTGGGATGGAGTCACTATTTTCCAAGTTACAAGTAAATCTCAAGTCTTTGCACTCTACTCCCGAGTCAAGTGTCAAGGTGAAACAGGCAAATGCCAAGTCAAACCCCAAGTCAAGATTTATGAATCCCAAGTTGAGACTTACAGGTCCTCAACTTTGAGTTTCAAGTATTTAAGAAGTCAGTATGCAAGTTTCATCACATGAAGCGCCATTTAAAATTGTCACAACAACAAATTAGTTTAATGTACTAATAATGCAAATCATTAATACGTTTCATTTATTACTGGTTGATTAAAAATTGATAGGTAATTGTGGAAATAGAGCGATTGTTGAATAAGTCGTTCAAGCCAAAGGCTCAAGTCCAAGTGAAGTCATCAGTCGCTGGTGTTAAAGCCAAAGTCGAGTGACAAGTCATTACCTGCTTTGTTACGTCTAAAGTTCTCCCCAATTGTGACTTGGGTCAGACTCGAGTCCAAGTCATGTCATGTTTTTAGACTCAAGTCATACTTGTGTCTAAGTCACCGGACTCGAGTCCACACCTCTAGAGGATACTAAAGATACTTTATACAGTCAACTAGTGCTGGAGCTGTGGAGCACAGCAAAATGTGAGTCATAGCTCCACGCTGAACGATATGTCAAGAGATGGAGGCTTCTTTGGTAATTCTGTGTACATTTGAAAGAGCACAGGTCCAAGGTTAAAACACGAGCTGTAAACTAGGGTGGTCCGAGCTCATAAATTCAGCTTAATTTGCTGGTAGACTTCAGAGGAAGACCAAGCTAATTCTCTATTCCTGATGTGCGAATGCTCATGTGATTAGATGTGCTCGGAGCATGACAGAAACTTCTGTGGCTTGTATATTAACCAGTGAATTAAGCATTAATGATAGCATCAGATTTAATTAATGCAAAGAAATATGGATCATTTGCCTTATGAGCATTGCTCGAAGGAAAAAGCCCCAAAACAAAACGGAGCATTAATTTCACATTAATTCCTAAAGTAGTGTATCAGGATGAATTCGGTTTTCATTTGTAAAGTTTGAGGATGAGCTTCAGTCTTCAGCGTGGACCCTCTTGGGCGAGACAGCAGTAATGGTTCATCTGTGCATCTGGTAGCCTGCTGCTCAATGTTAACATAGATGAGCATTTTGTTGACCTACAAGCATTGTTGGTGACGGTCTCAAGGTTTTTTCCCTCGGTGAAAGCCCATCTATATTTAACCCAATCATCTCAGGTTGCAGGCAATAAGTTAGACTGACCCTCCGTACAGAGGACCTGCCCTTAAAGCTTCACCTCTTCAAGTTATATTTATCCTCGTATTAAGTGTCGCTAATTTAGACTCCTTTGGCGGCACTTACAAAATGGTGTCAAATAGCTCCGCCAAAGTAACCATTAAAATTGGCAGAATTTAGAAGAAGAAGAAGCTTTATTTGTTTATCATTGTACATACATACAGTGAAACATGTTCTCTGCATTTAACCATCCTATTGTATAGGAGCAGTGAGCAGCTGCAGCACCCAGGGACCAACTCCAGTTCTTTTTCCTATTGCCTTGCTCAGAAGCACTGGCAGGATTATTAACCCTAACATGCATGTCTTTATGATGGTGGAAGGAAACATGAGCACCCAGAGGAAACCCACGCAGACACGGGGGGACATACGAAACCCAAAAGTAACGGAGTACCATCACTGTCAATCGCTATTGCTGTTGTCTAGTAAAGTTCTGAGGAGGCCATGACATTGCCTGGGGATGTCTCGACATATTAATCGCAATCTTCTCATCACAGTTTCAGGGAAATTAACAGGCGATTGAAACCCCCTGATGTTTTGTAATCGCTGCTTCATGTTGTACCACTTTATTTGCGACCGGGGTTGTCCACTAATAAATGAACTCTAAATAGGACCATAGATCAGGAGGTAGGGCGGTTGTCTGGTGATTGGAAGATTGTTGATGTGATACCTGGCCCCTGCAGAAAGCATGTCCAAGTGTCCTTGAGCAAGAAAGACAGTGAACCCCTAACTGCTTGGGACAACAGATGAAGATGAGCCTGATGGCTAAGTGTGGTGTATTGACGTTCTAAAAGTTCATTGATATGCACTGTCCCTATAAAGGATAGTTCATTTATTTTTTTGTTGGTTTTTAGCTTTATATAGCAGCTAACAATGCTAAAGAGCCAAGTGTTGGATAGATCTATGTCCAGGGGGATGTGGTGTCGAAAAGAAAAAAAAGAGTCATCATCAAATAGTCCTGCAGTGATATGATTGGCCAGTGACCACAGACCGGCGTTAGCAAGACCAAATGCTTGACTTTGTCCATCAGTGCAGCAACATGCTTGACAAAGGAGCTCTTTGTCCAATAGGTTACGGGCCATGTTCCAGTGGAAGGGGGCTGGGCCTGTTTTGCAAAACAAACCGCTGTCCCCGATATCAGCTGGTTAATCCCGTCCCTTTAGTGGCTTTATTGGTTCAATCAAGGGGGTTTGTTGACATTCCCCGTGCCCTGTGAAAAGGCGACCGCATCTCAAGTGAAATCTGGAGTGTTCTTTACACAGGCGGGGGAGCCCCATGTGGCTCATGCCTCCCAGTGGGCCTGTGATTTTCCTGCTTTAAGTGTCTACTGTCAACACTAATTTGTCCCGCTCCTCCTCCACCCCCCTCCCCTCCACAGGGGAGCACTCTCCCAAAGTTTTAATAAAAGATCAGCCATAACTGCCTTTCTTCTCGGGGGCGGCTCGGAGTGCCACAGAAGGCCATAAGATGCCAGGTAATGATTACCAGGCTTGGACAGAGGCAGTTACCAGTGCCACATACTGTTTTACACAACCCGGTGACCGTGCACCTCGACCGGAGTGACTGTCTTTCCCACAGCAGTCATCTGCAAACAGGAGAGGTGATTTGAGCTGGAGTTTTATCAAAACCGAAATATCTTTAGCCCGGGTTCATGGGATGACCCGCTGTAGTGTCCCACCAGTGGAAACACCAGCGTGCCTCACCGGCGCAGAGTTTTTAATAATTAATTCTGGATGCAAACGCTCAAATCGGTGATGGTGACCATAGGAGCCAATTCCCCGGTTCTCTAAAGATCATTGCAGTAGGAAAACTTTGTTTAAAAGTTTCAGTTTAATTTTTCATTCTATATGCTTTGTGTGTTTAACTGAGTCCCCAGCCGCTGTTTGTGGCCCTAATGCAAACTGAAAATGCTTTGCAGCTCAGTAAGTCCCTTTGTGCAGTTTCATTTATCCGTTTTTTTCCTCCGGATTAATAAGTGCTACATGATTGCAAATAATAGTTTCTGACATGTTGTGCACCCTGCTTGAATACCTTTAAGGAGCCGGACAAAGTAAATTGGTCTATTTGATTTATTTGCCTCTGATTTCTAAAGAAAATCAATGAAATAAGGAAATTCTCCTCTGCCATTCAGCCAAATTCCCATCTACCTCAATGATACTTCACGGGGGGAAAGCAGGCTGGAGACTTTCTTTTCAATTACGCCTGACATGTTTACATAGTGTTTTGTTCGCCGGACTAGATGTGAACATACAAACCTCATATGGGGTTCTGCTGGTATTGAGGAAGCTAAATACAATTTCACATCCAAGGTGGGCAATAGCCATGTAGGAGATTGTCCAATATCTCACTTGCTGGCCAATTTTCCCTGTATTGTTTTTGCCGCACATTGTATTGTATGGTTATGGTAATGTAATATGCATAATTCATACACCTACAGCCCCCTCCTCTCATTTTGATTCCGCGGTCCTGCCTGTTCATCTGAAGCTGAATTAATGCTATATTGTCCATTAGGTGGCCATAAGACAGGGCAATTCTGTCACACACTTTGGCTGAACTGAGAATCCCAGGAAGGAGATCGTGTTCCTCATATTATTATTTTTTGTTGTTCATTGCATGTAGCTTATATAAGGATGTCTTTGCAAAATGCCACATTCCTCACTCTGAGTCGAGGCTGATCTGTTTTTAGACAGATATTCATTACGGTTTGCAGAATAATTCTGAGTAGTTAATTGGAAAAGGAATTTTCATGAGCAACCGGCTGTGTGGTGGTCGTTGCATCGATGCTCCCAATTTTGGATTACCTCTGGGCTAGCTGTGTTTTAGCTAGCAGAGAGAGAGAGAGAGAGAGAGAGAGAGAGAGAGAGAGAGATGTTGCTTGTTATCCTCTCCAGGGTTCATTCACAGAGCCCCAGACTGCTGCAGTTGTGACCTTCATAAGGCACCGTCTCCCTGCTGGGAACGTGCTCACAGACAGACACACACGTAAGACACATCCACTCCACAGCCGGCACTCATCGGGTCATGATGGGGCTAAGCAGGCCCATTAAGGCATGCTCATCTACACCGTTATCACGTGCACAAAGCATAGGGATGGCTTGGGGCCGGGAAGACTTGGGGCCCCTTCAGTTTGTGTAACTCCACAGTCCACAATGCTGCACTTGCAAAGCAGGGCGAGTTCTGAGTGCAATAGATTATTGCTCCCTTTTCCTTTCCACACTTTATCTGTATTTCCACCTCCATAGCACACCATTCTCATGATGTCTAAATCTGCGCTCGGTGGATTGTTAATCCATTTTTCCGATGTGCTTTGGTCAGTTTAATAATCATTACGTGGCTCCCATGGAAAAACAAGGGAATATGGCGCATCAATGATCGATTTTGCAATGCGACTTGATTCATGAGTAGTGTCTATGATAAATGACCAGCTCATCGAGTTCACGGATAACTGTTGTGATATAAAATTGTATGTCGTGAGATGAAACTTTTGGCCCACCTCAGCGTTACATTAGTTTATTAGCATCCTAATAAAACCAGTCATAATTCTGCAGTTCAGGGGGACGAGTGTGGCAGGCTAGCTTCTAACTACAAATTTTACCATGCGGTTGTCAGAGCTGACTGGGAAACGTTTCAGATCTTCATGGCGGAGGATCCGGTGAAGTTGTTCATTTCAAAATCCTTGAAATAAAAAACAAAACTCAAATGCATTTCTTACAGTGTGTTTTCCCCCCTTCTTTTAAATTAGTCAAATGAGATGCAGCATTGCCTTTCTCAGTGTAGTCCACAGCTTCCGTGTCAACTCTGCAAGAGCGTAGGCATGTATAATATCAAGCAGAGGATCAGTCTTTGATTCTGGGTGATGGGAGGGCAAGCTTCACCTAAAGGTAGTGAAGCAAAGAAATAATGGTATACTACACCGGCTGTGAAGAGCAATAGGAGAATGGCGGGGGGTTGGGTGGGGGCTCACATTAAAAGTGTCTCTCTAGGTAGCTGACATGACGCAACTAGTCAGACGTAAATAATGACAGACGGAAACTATCATGAGGTCTGTGAAGCATCCGCGTGCTGCCATCATTTTCTGTCTAACCTTGCACTGCCAGCAGCTCACCGCCTTCACAGGCCCTGGAGATCATTTAAAAAGCAGACTAACGATGCTGCCAGGCCAAACACCAGTCAGAAGGATCTGCATGAGTTTAAATCAGTTAAATAGATTTTGGCTGCATCTATAGGTGATTTTATTACATAGTGACTTCTGTATTAGTTTGCATTAATCCAATTCCACATATAAATCCAGATTCTTATACTTTGGTGTTTATAAAGATGTGAACATCTCGTGGTTCTGCTGGCATTCGAGCCAATCTGGCACCAAGGATGAGAATAATAGGATTTTTTTTCTTTTACTGTGCAGGTATCACATTCAGAATGAGGGTGAAATGATGATGGAAGACAAACGGTGAACGTCGATTCGTTTAATGAACCTACGGATGGTTATTTAATCATACGATCCTCCTCAAAACGCGGGGTTAATATTTTCAAATCAAACATGTTTGTGTGTTTACCAAGCGGGGCATAATTGAGAAGGATCGGGCCTTGATCCTAGCGTGCTTATTAGCTCATTGCATTATGATAGATGAGCAAGGTCATTTGGTTTGGAGGACCAGGAGTGGTGACATCTACACCACCACAATCGTGTGGTGATAATGTCACTGTAATCTTTATATATTCTCATCTCACAGTATTCCCAATGAGCATGTTCACATTTCAAACCAGGGCTATTCATAAGCCATATTTCATTAAAGTGATGTGAAAAATAACACGATAAAATGCAAGTACTCTCATTTCTTTTTTTCTCTCGTCCCAGCTCGCCAGTCTCTTAGTAGAGGACAATAACAGTGCAAAACAAGAACCCATTCTGTGATATAATTAAAATCATCTTTGGGGACATGTTTTGCTCCGGAGGAAAAAAAAGTTAAAAAATGGCAGTGTAATGCATTTGCATAATATAACAATGAGTCACACTCAACAAATTTATTAGTCCAGATTTAGAAAAAGCCATGGTAAAGCAACTTGCATACTATAATTGGCATCTTGTGGTTAGCCTTCCTGAGGAGAGAGGGATTTTTTATATGTTTTATAATAAATAGCATATTTAAGCACCCAGGAAATCACTGCAAGACATCCATCCTACAACGTTTCATTTATTCAAGTGTGTTTAATTAAAGCCAGGAAACTACTTGCAATTTGTGTCTGAACAGTGTCTAATGTCTGAGACTGGTTATTAGATATTAAATTGATGCATAATTCAGGCAATTAAGAAAGTAATCACACAAAGTAATGTAATGGAAGTTAATTATTACTGCATAAGCAAACAGTTCATCAATGCTAGTTAACGCTGTGACTGCATCCCTAATATGCTCGCCGAGCACGGAAATTCCTCTCCCTGAATGTTTTGATGTGCTGATTAAACATTGTAGAGGCAGATTACTGAGGAAGGGAAGCAGGGCCTCCTCACCTCTGCTGTTCCTGAGCGACAGGGTTCAGCGTGCTGCCACAGCAGGAGGGGAGGGCTCTGCCTGGCGTCGCTTCAAAGCGCCAAAAAATGACGAGGAAGGTTGTTCCAGTGCAGCCCACTCTGCTCAACACTAGTGTCACAGGTAGGGTGAAAGCCTGCCAGATTCCTCCTTGATTTCTTCCTTCTCCCCCTGTCATCTTCACTATGGAGGCTGAATTTCCTTTTTCTTTCTTTCTTTCTTTCTTTCTTTCTTTCTTTCTTTCTTTCTTTCTTTCTTTCTTTCTTTCTTTCTTTCTTTCTTTCTTTCTGTCTGTCTGTCTGTCTGTCTGTCTGTCTGTCTGTCTGTCTGTCTGTCTGTCTGTCTGTCTGTCTGTCTGTCTGTCTGTCTGTCTGTCTGTCTGTCTGTCTGTCTGTCTGTTAAGCATCTCAGAGTAGTGCTGCGATGTCTGACCTCCTCTCCTGAGCTGCAGTCACAGTTAACTGGTTTCATGGAAACCTTTGCTCAGTGGTCCATATTTCCAGGTCAGCCCTGCATCACAACTCGATTCAGTCTCTCTCTCTCTCTCTCACACACACACACACACACACACACACACACACACACACACACACACACACAATATGGACTCTGGTCTTGTGGAGGAAGAAGTCAAATGTAGCTGTAAGGGTGATGATGATGTGACAAAAAAAGATTGAACAGAAGTATATTTTTCTAAGTTTTCATAAATGTTAGATGAGAAATGACAAAGTAGAGGAGTTCTGATTTTTCATATGTGTCCTAACCCTAGTCCTAAACTTGTTCTTCCTGTTTGGCGTCATGCTGCTTTTCCAGAACCAATGCTTTATGAAACACTAGCTCACGATGTGTCCCTCATATCAATCCCTCCAAGTTCAGCTGTTTCAGTAAGGCGCAAAGTGAAAGAGAGCAGCTCATATACAAAATGCCCAACAAAATGATATGGGAATGATTACCATTTCAAAGAACAACAGGGATTAGGGAATAGGAAGTTGGGCTAATAGTCAACAAATCAAGCAGAGGAAGAAGGCTCCTCAGGCACTCTGAGGATAGAATGAGGAGGGAAGGAGAGGGAGGAGGAGGGAGAGAGAGGAAGATGGAGAGAGAGAGAGAGGAAGATGGAGAGGGAGAGAGGGGAAGAGGGAGAGACAGAGGAAGATGGAGAGGGAGAGAGAGAGGAAGATGGAGAGAGAGAGAGAGGAAGATGGAGAGAGAGAGAGAGACAGAGAGAGAGAGAGAGAGAGAGAGAGAGGAAGATGGAGAGGGAGAGAGA
>OMLC01100556.1:0-17088 GCA_900302585.1 Regalecus glesne
CATCTGGCCTAAATTCCCTGAACTCTATCTAAGTCCATGTCCACCCCCCACAATGTGGGGACTGATGGTGACATGTAAAAACAGACCTCTCATTGACAAAACCACACTTGAAATCTGTAATGATGCTTATTCCATAACCGTCATTTCACCCTAACTGCATGTTTGTGACAAGTGCTTCATTTCTTTCAGTCCTTACTTAGATTTGATCACACAGAACTTTTATTCTCATGCTGCTGGGGCGAAGTCCCAGCACTCCACTGCCAGCCGCAGCTACTGTGTACCGTTATCACGCTTTTGACTAGGTAAACTTGGAACTTGTACAAAGTATGCTTTTGTTTTCCTGTGTAGAACAGCCAAAGTGTCTGCACCCCACAGTCAGACTGACTGTGGGGTGCAGTCCAGGTCCTTATCGCGGAGCTGTGTGTTCTCAGAAAGAAAATCAAGCAAACAGGCAATTCTATGTAAATGACCATGAAGATTGAGGGCAGATAGAAATGACCGTCACACTCACACACACACACACACACACACACACACAGTCACAAATATGAATATAATCTGAAACGCTCAGTTTACTGAGAGCAGCACAGATGATCATATTTGAAATACTTGCCAGTGCTTCCCTCTGCTGGACACTTATTGAATAACAGAGGCTGGCTGTGGGGATGATTCACGCTGGAAAACACCAAGACCTTCAGAGTCGGGGTGCGCCGCAGAGACTTCCGTCCAATTTGGGGCCCAATTAACTTCATCTGGTTTGGAACTAGGTGAAGAAATTAAGTTAAATTAGTGTAATTAGGAGAAAGTAATTCATCAGATGCCTGTTTTACCATAGCAGTTATAATGTTAATTCATGCCACTTTTGTTGTATAGCACATTATCACAGATTAACAATGTGCCCCAGTGGGCTTTACATTAACACATCATCCTGTCCTTAGACCCTCACATCGGATGAGGAACGACAGACGGGTGTGCAATGGAAATTGTGTATACAGAATAAAACACGATTTACAGTATATAACAGAGAATAACAAATGTATATTGGAATTACAAGAGATATATTGACAGTAATGATAATTTTCGTTCTATTTTACATTCCCTCATCAGTCCCACAAGGAGAAATGGTAAATGGACTTGTTTCTCATAGAACGCTTTTCTAGTCTAGAGCCCACTCAAAGGGCGCTACAATGAATGCCTCACATTTGCAGAGATACGCAGTGGGATACAGACCCACAACGCCTGAATCCCAGGTGTGCACTTTACCCACTGAGCCACTGCGGAATTGGGCAATTGTCTACATTTAACCCATCCTATTGTTTCGGAGCAAAGAGTGGCCATGTGGTGCTCGGGGTGCAGGTTAGGGGTTCAGTGTCTTGTTCAGACACCTCAAAATGTGTTCTACCCACTGAGCTATGCTGCCCCCAAAATGTCACTGAGCAAGACATCATATGCAACAGGTGTGGTCACACCTGGGATGGTATTAAGCACTTTACCCGTGCCCCCATCCATAGGGTTAGTGGTTGTATCAGGAAGGCCGTCAAATATGTGGATCACAAATCAAGATTTCCATACCGGATCAGTCGAGGCCCGGGTTACAAACGACTGCTACTGATGCTGTTGACCAGCAGGGTGCTGGTGGAAATGAGGCTATGTTGCCCCTCCACTCCATCTCAGGGCTTCCGACCTATAATTAGGGCCAATTTAGAACATCCGATTGATCTCACCGGTCTGTGGGTAGAAAGCTGTACACACAAAGGGAGATGGATACACGTCAACTCTACACAGAAGAGGTGGCATCAATCCCAGGACCATCTCACTAGGGTACCATGCTGCCAATTAACACAACTTCATCCAACTGCAACCCAGAATTTCTGCAGGGCTGAAGTAATTTAAATCTGGGAGCGCTTTTCATCAATTCTAGATCTCATAAATGGTACGTAAGCCAAGAGTGCTTATTGTGGTTGAGTGTCATTTAAAGTTGGTGCAAAAACAGAAAAAAGCCGGTAGGACATTTTTCAAGCAAATGGAAGACAAATCTAGGGGGGAGACCAACTTTCTCCCTCAAAGCTCAGTGCAGACTAAACATGTTGAGGAGTAATTTCTACCAACAATTCCGACACACATCAAACACGCAACAGGTGAAATTCAATATTTTATTAGAAAAGACAGCAGCTGTAATTGACACTTAATTTTCCCTCCAGTATTATGATCATAGCCCACCCCTGACATCCCCCATTTCAGTATCTCTAGCTACCTACTCCCTTCATAGGCAAACCATGTTGGCTCACTACCTGGCAGGTGTGCAGCAACATTCACATTTTAAAGTTTGCAACAAAACACCTCTCTTGGGGTATGGCAAGGCGTGACAAGACAAGAGTCTCCTTTGTTCCTTAGAATACTTCCTCACGTCATCTATTATTTTTGATATTCAGTGGCCCCGGACCCAATATCCAGAAACTAAAGATCAAGGCCTAAAAGACTTAACACGTTTCTCACTTATCCTATTGTCTGCCCAACCTCAACATGTGTCTAAAGGTGTCAACTTGATAAGTAATGTGGTCAATGCAAGTTAATTGGGGGCCATTCTGACAATCTCTACACACACACACACACACACACTGTAGGTGTATCTACTAATGAAGGCTCGTAGGATTCAAAGACCCAAAGGAGAAACGTCAAACTCAAGCCTCACATTCTTGTTGACATTATAAGCATGTAACCCAAATTTGATAGTGGTAACAATCCAGAGCATTAATAAACCACTGTTCAAATTTTATATACATACAAAATTAAGTGTAATTTGTTGATAAGTCATTGTAGTCAGACACCCCACCCAACCCCTAAATGCATCATACCCCCGGATGGTAATTTTACAAGAAATGAAGACATGAAAGCAAAGTGGTGGCTGCAGTATCCAATTCCAATATGTGTATTCAGGGTATATTCAAGATAACTGTGATGTCTCTGACCTGAGCAGAAGAATCTTTCACCATGTGAGGTTTTACTGGAAGGGGCACTTCCTAGTAGGAATTTTACAAAGTCCTACACCCAGGACTAGTCCTTTCAGCTTGGAGGTGAGAAACTTCCATCACTGGGGTTGTTTTGGGCACACTGGAGTAATTTGGGCACACTATCAAATACAATACAGCTGTGGCAGACATGGATTATCGTACAATGTTTAGGCTGTGAGCTAGGCACAGAGGGTAGCCCCCCCCAATTACTGTGAACAATGGTTTATCTGATTGAAAGAGTCCTAAGCAGAGTAGAGAAATTAACTTAAGCAACAAACAAGCCAGACCTCAGACTGCATTTGAACTGGCAAATGCCCACTCGGACTCATCCATAAAAATAATTTTTCAACCCCGTTTTCAACATACGAGTTCTTCACTACTATATTAATTCAGATGCAAAATAAACATTGTAAAACAAAAACAGACAAGTGAGGATACACCATCCTCAAACAGTTAAATTACAAACAGTCTGGATATTGTACTATTTGAAGGAAAAGGACAATAACAATAATGATTCATATTATCACTATAGTTTTACTGCCAAAACACAGTATATTTGGTGAGAATGACTACGAATGCATTTTGTCGCTCAGGATGGTGCCCCACCCCAAGCACGCCGATCTTCTGCTGCCATGGGATCCCCATGGCAATTAAGTGCAAAGGTCAGTGGGAACTCTACTGCTGGCCTTCCTTCTTCTCCCCCTCTGAAGAGCCTGAGCTGCTGCCACTGCTGCCACTGCTACCACTGCTGCTTTCCCGCTCTGACGCCATCTGAGGACAGAGATGAGCCAGATTAGTTCCATATGTACTACTATTGACCACAATACACTTTTCTTACATCTGTGAAAAAAGGTTTTCACTTAAAACATTATTAAACAGTGCTTAATGCAAATACTTGATGGTCTACAGCGATCCAACTGCCAGGGAGATATCACTTCTATTGCATAAAATAAAACTACACACATCTTTAAAGTCACTCCAGCTTCCTAGTTTTTAACGTTTGACACGTGTGGTAGTTTTATCCTGTCCATACTTGCACAGGATTTGAAAACACCTTTTTATTTTTTTCTATTTTGGCCTTCCATCCACACAAAGTCGGCATTTGACTAATACAAATGTTATCTTTACATTTTGAAAAAGCTGGTATATTTTAGCGTGTTCTTGTTGTGCACCAATAGCCAATAGAAGAGATTAGCCAATCTAGTTTGGCATTTTAATGCAGATGGGGAAATTTTCAAAAATTAGCAACAAAGACCAGAGAGGACGTAAAATGTTAATCCGTTTGTGATTAAAATGACATTTTCAAAATTCAACCCAATAGAATGGGTGTAGTTTTTAGCAAAGTATATTGAAATATACTCCAAATCAGTTGAGTGACTGGCACTATACTTTAAAGTATCAATCAACGGATCAGCTGTTTTATGTCTACCTTCTTGTAAGCCATCTCAAAGAGCTTTAGTGATGCCTGCTGTAGGTTGGTTGCAGCTTGTTTGATGTTCTCTCCGGTTTCTGAATCTTTGTTGGCCAGAAGATCCCTAACCTTGGTGATTTCCTCCTTCAGCTTGGTGCACTAGAGGGTAGAAAAATACAATTAACATACAATGTAGAGCCTCACAGACTGGACAGAAACTTTAATTTAAAATTAATGGGTAAAAATACTTCTATTCTACTTACTGACCACAGCAGTTATATTATGCTATGTATTATTATAACACATCTAACAAAGACTTTTTAAACAATGACATCTAGCTGAACACTACTGCAGTTTACCACAATTCTATTTTCCCCATCTACACATCATCTCTCAATCCATCCATTATCAACCATTCATCTGAAGTCAGATCAAGCAGTCATGCTGGAGCCTATCCCGGTTCTTACTGGACGAGAAGCTCGGATATACCCTGGAGAGGTCACCAACCCCCCCCCACATACAAGTTTGTCACATTTTTACCACTTCTCTTAAAAGTGACAGAATAGACAACAAAATGTATAGCCTTGAATTAATCCAAGAAAAATAGTGGAACTTAAGTTTCCAAGCTTAAGTAAACTAAACGTTAAATGCAGTTCTACCTCATCAGCAGGAAGCTGGTCCTTAAACTCCTCCATCTTGGATTCTGTGTCTTGGACGATGCCCTCTGCCATGTTGACAGCTTCTACACGGTCCTACAAACACAATCAAGCAAGAAGTTAGAGAGAAGGGATCTGTGAATATCTAAACTAAAAAGCACTGGCATTAGGGAAAAGCCTTTATCTATGAATCGAAGATGCATACTGATAAAACCGGTCAGATGACCTCTAATGTTTGCCTATATATGATCAACCCTTGTGTAAATATCTGAAGATGGCTGCGTTCTATATGTTCATTCTATGTTAATTACCCGAGAGCCATGAAAGTGATTGATGATTCAGAAGTATCAATATTTCAAATTAAATTTTATGTCACAATTCCTTAGAGAAAGGTGGCATTCGTTTTTCACCTGAAACTGGGATGTGATGGTAATTTATCCCACCCAGAGCTGGACATAGTACAAAAATGAAATTGCTTGACATTTTCCAGGTACCATCCCTTAATTGAGCTGATACCTTTCTTCTCCTGTCCTCTTCTGCGTACTTCTCAGCATTTTTTATCATGTTCTCAATGTCATCTTTACTGAGTCCTCCTGAAGACTGGATCACAACTATATAGGAGAGATAAAAATATAGATATTTAAAACCCACATTCACCGAGCCCTGGTTACGTTTTGAGGCTTCAAACCATTTTCCTAAATTATGCCATTACTTAAAAATTAAGAGTAACTTAAGACTTTGTTAGCTGGGGTAGAAAAAAAAAGCTGCCCCATTATTTTAGGCAATATCAAAAGTATGGGGACCTTTGGATTCTTAATTTTACACATTCTTGGACCAATGACAACCTGTTACAGCTTCATTGCAATGAAAAGAAATGTGAGCCTGTCAAGAGGCCAGAACTGTTGAAAAACACAGACAACAATCCCAATCTGTTTTCAAGACTCCACTTAGTGCCTGGTAGTTTGTGCACAATATTCATTCATCATGATTTATTCACTCAATTAGATATCTAATCTAGTAAGAACTTTAAAAAAACTAGAATAAAATGATAATGCTAACTACCACCACTTTGAGAAAAAATAAAATCATAGGAAACAATGGCAAAAACTAAGGTATTCCCACCATAACATGCTTGAACAAACAAATACAGGCTAGGCTATTCAGAATATGACACCCCCCCTACTACCAGCTTTGATGGAAAAAAGTAGACGGCAATACATCCATTCCCTCCATTCTTGCATTAAAAAAACTATTACTTTAACAATTTTCTTTGACTGCAGTCTACGCAGTGTTAGTTTGATTTAAAAATAAAGAGATTTCGTGATGGAAATGATTTCACTGGCGAGACTGTCATTTGAAAAGTTGGCTGCCTTTTTCTTTTTAAATATCTGAAAAATGTGAATTGCATTGGAAATGTGCAGAATAACGAATGAAGTTTATATTACTTTCCAAAGGATGTTTAGGTTCACTTAAGGTCACCTTACATCTACGATGAACGAAAGTTAACATATCCTCTGACATAAACAGTCCAATGGATATTTGACCATTTTCCAAAGAGAAGCTTCACTAAAATCAACTTCTGGGTAAGCCCTACAAAGTCCTATAGGATTTAATTTTGGCTCATTGCCATTCACTAAGCTGGGCCTTCAAAGGCTAATGGCAGGTACTCACTTTGCTGCTCACGTCCGGTGCCCTTGTCCTTGGCGGAGACATGGACAATTCCATTGGCATCGATGTCGAAGGTAACTTCAATCTGCGGTACACCACGGGGGGCAGGAGGGATGCCAACCAGGCTGAACTGACCCAGTACCTTGTTGTCAGCTGCCATTTCTCTCTCGCCCTGGCAAACTTTGATCTCAACCTGAGTCTGCCCATCTGCAGCCGTGGAGAACACCTAGAGAGAGAGAGAGAGAAACATTAAAATTGACTTAGCCAAGTGAAATAAATGCAAATATGAGCAGACAATGTGGACTTCAAAAAAATATGCTAAACCAGCAGCTTCCCAGACTTCTCAAGAATGAGTTTTAAACCCAAATACCTGGCTCTTCTTGGTGGGAATTGTGGTGTTCCTGTTGATGAGCTTAGTGAAAACTCCACCCAGAGTCTCGATTCCCAGCGACAGAGGCGTAACGTCAAGCAGCAGCACATCTGTGACATCACCAGCTAAAACGCCACCTTGGATGGCGGCTCCGATGGCAACGGCCTCGTCAGGATTGACAGACTTGCTTGGAGCACGTCCAAACAGGTCCTGTACGGTTTGTTGAACCTTGAGACAGGAAGATGAAAAGAGGAGAAATGAAGTTTGTTGTTATTTATATTAATCTTGGAGTCTTACACTCCACTGAAAGAACCTTTATGTTGAGCATACGAGACCGTAAACCTGGAGTAATTGAAAGCCTGTGCACATTCTTTCTCCCACATACACAGTTAAGAGGTTGTCCTACCTTGGGCATGCGGCTCATGCCTCCGACCAGGAGTACCTCCCCTATATCTCCCTTGGACACCTCAGCGTCTTGCATGGCCTTCTGACAGGGTGCCATCGTACGGCGGATCAAGTCAGCTACAATGCCCTCAAACTGGGAGCGAGTCAGCTTCATGTTGAGGTGTTTGGGACCGGAGGCGTCCATGGTTAAGTATGGCAGGTTTATGTCAGTCTGTGAGAAATGGGGAAACAAACCATACACTCAGGACATTGTCATCATATCCAAATTGGAGATTTTTTACATCGACTACAACAACAACAATCCTATAACTTTAAAGTATGTATGTGTGGCCCTGCACTAGGCCTGCCCTGCTGTGTTCATCAGGACAGGCCACTCTCATTAGGCCAAGCCCTGCAGGAGCTCTGCAGCAGCAGACCAAAACAGAAGCTGCTGCAGAGACCAAACGTTGAGCCTCCTCTTTACCAGCTCTGTAACACTGATCCAGACACATGCTGCCTAGACAGCTGACTTGGAGCTGGAGCGGGCTTTTCGAAAAAAAAAAGGCAATGACATGATGAAGGAGAATCACACCAATGAGTTGTATTTTTTATAATTTTGTTTAATAGGTTTGGTTAACTAAAGTTTCACTTGTGCGTGTGTGTGTGTTTGGGTGGGTCCATTGGCTTTAGAAATCTCAAGATGAAGCCAAGCTCAAAGAAATAAAATTGGTTAACACTTTCTCTTGGTACAGTAACTTATTGGCAACTAGGTTGAAGAGCTGTATTAGTGTGCGTCTCTTATCCTAGTTCAGGGTTTTCATTGTCTTTACCATCTCCTCAGCGAAACAGCTTTTGTTTTTTTTTAGGTGAATTGATTCATGTTTGACCACCGTTCTTGCATGAGAACTGATCCACGTTTGACTACAGTTTTTAAATATAATGTCTAGGGGTTCCAGGCAACTCCCTACAGTCACTGAATTTCCATCAAGCCATTTTTAGATCAATACCAAAGTTGCAAATTAAAAAGCTTACGTTTGTAAAGTAACTATGAAAAAAATATCTGGAAAGCTGCGAGTAGCCTTGAATGTCAATTTAATTAAGGCATATTTATTTCCACTGACATCCCTTCATTCATCGTCTACTTTTAAACAAGATATAATAGAGTAATTCAGGAAAGGCAACCAAACATTGGCTGTTAAATTGCTGCAGCAGTTCTCTTTGAAAAACTCTCAAGTCTGGGGTTACTTTAAATCTAGCCTGTCATGCTTTTCAAACAAGAGGCTTTCTCTCTCTAAAATGAAGGCCTTTTCTAAGTGTTTCTTACACATGGCAGAAAAAACATTTTGTCATCAAACTCAAATTTGCCTTCTTAATACTTGCATCACAGACACCAAAACCAATGTGATGTGTGCAATGCACGTGGGGTCCAACATATTCGATCAATAAATTGAGTCCAGGATTGGCCAACTTATTTCTGAGTGGAATTGTGAAAAAGCTTGGTTCTACCTTCCAACATCACCACCACTGACCACTTTATACACCTCTGCTTAATCCTTTTATTCAAAATGTGAGTGGGCATAGAGAGGAAAAAACAACAATGTTTCATCAACTATTTAATTTTCTCAAGAATAAATAAGAATTTTTATGAGAAAAAAAGCACCCACATAGTATTTAGTACAATAGAAATTCTGTGCTCATTGTACCGGCTTTTTACCTGTAGTGAAGAGGACAACTCACACTTTGCCTTCTCTGCGGCTTCTCGGACCCGCTGTAGGGCCATGTTATCTTTGGTCAGATCCACACCAGACTGAAAAGAGGACCAAAAAGGAACAAATGAAAACCTCTACGCCCACTTTGTACATGTCACAGTGAGTAGACGTCAGGGGTTGTCAGTGCTTTTAAACAATGAGCTGGGAAGCCTGAAATCTTGCATTGTTGACGTGTCCTAATTGCTGCAGGCATAAGTTCAAACTTGAAAATGATCAAAATATTTAGTGACTCAAGCGACTGACGATGGATGGATGGAATTAGACAGCCTGTGATGAAGTAATCATCATAGTAACATTGTCGGCCTTTTTTTTTTCTTGCAGCCAACTACAATCCACAAGACTGTGCATTATTTCATTCAATTAATGACAATGTAGAAATTCGGTTGCATAATAAATCAATATTAGGGTAAAACTGCATTCTAACCTAGTTAGATATCAACAAAAAAAACAGCCCCAGCCTACGACAACCGATTGTCACAAGATTACAAACAAGGTGCAGCAGCCATTGTGGCTTTTGTGCCATTAATTCACCAATAAGCCTTGTAAAAATATGACAAGATCTAACAAAGACATTCTAAACTTTTTAAAAAACTAGATCACCACGATATACAGCAGCCACTGTCTCAGCTGGCACACCAGGAATTCAGACAGGGGTGTATGGAAGCTGGAGAATGTCTACAACCACGGTAAAGATGGCAGTACTAGGCAAACCGACTCAATGGTAATGATGCATTTTTAGAGAAAGGTTATGGACTTGAGCTTTAAAAGGTTCAAACTTATTCATCAATCCATCGATTGGTACTTTTCTCACCCTTGCCCAACCAACCCCAGCTGGCGCGTACCTCTCTCTTGAACTCCTTGACAATATGCCTGAGGAGATGTTGGTCGAAGTCTTCACCTCCCAGAAAAGTGTCCCCATTAGTTGACTTGACCTCAAACACACCTTTCTGGATCTCAAGGACTGAGATATCAAACGTACCTCCACCCAGATCATACACCGCAATACTGGAAAGACACAGATGTGCATTTAATTTACAAACTTGCATTTCCATGAGTACACCAACAGCATCCACACAAGCATTACCAGCAGGGCTGGAATACAACCGGAGCAGGTTGCCAGTTTTCACAGAAACTATGTTTTACTCATGTACAGGTCATGAAGTCCAGAAGTGCTCACACTACTGAGACAAACTAAAATCCACCATATAGGACAGAAGAAAACATAAAATATTCAGTCACCATGGAGACATTAAAATAACCCACTCGTTGTGCTATACCAACAATGTTTGTAATGTTAGATATATTTATACATTCTTTCTCATTAATGATGACACCATTATTGAGATAACCAGGTAAACACTGCTAGGCTGGAGGGACTCCTATTCTTTGCTCTACTTACATCTTGTCTTGGGTTTTTTCCAGCCCATAAGCAAGTGCAGCAGCTGTGGGCTCATTGATGACACGCAGAACATTCAGACCAGCTATCTGGCCAGCATCCTTTGTGGCCTGGGCATTACACAGAAAATGAAAGATTAAACACAATCCTACAAAACCGTCACCGACTTCTGAGACCCGGAGCTTGGAAAATATGTCCAAAAACCCCAAAACTGAAGCAGCACGATTAAAAAGGTAACTATCAGTTGAGCGAGTTGAAGGAACGTGAGCTTTGTGCATGGCTTTATTTGGCTTATTGTGGTGAATTGTGGGGACTGAATGAAAGAGTCAGATATATAGTGCGTCTGTCTACCTGTCTTTGTGAATCATTGAAGTAGGCCGGCACAGTGATCACTGCATTCTTCACACTGTGACCCAAGTAGCTCTCTGAAAAACAAAAGCAACACTACTGAATTCTATGTAAACAGTCATAACTCCGGCACCTGTAACTGAATGTTAAAGCTGATTTCTGTGTTGCCCATGTCAAAGCTATTCCCAGTTCCTATTTAACGTGAATGGCAAAACATAATGTTACCGCAAAGCAATATCAATACTGAGGCTATCGCTAACATCTTCAGTACCTGCAGTTTCCTTCATCTTCATGAGGATGAAGGCTCCAGCCTGGCTGGGGGAGTAGAGTTTTCCATGAGCCTCTACCCAAGCATCTCCATTGGATGCACGGACAATCTTGTAGGGCACATTCTTTCTGTCAATGTCAGATAACAAACCTCGATTCAGAATCACCGGTCTAGGAATCATTAGTGTTCATTATTTAGAAGTTACAACAAATCATTCAGTCCCATTGTGTCATCAGCACGGATTTGGCTTTTTATTTATCAGGCCCTTACAATTTTGATCAGTTAGCAAAAAGTCAACAGTAGTCGCAGCCCCATAGATTAAGAAGCATTAAGGTAAGTCAATCTCGGTGGTTCAAAACTGGCTCATAACCCATAATGGTCACTCTGCATCTTATGTATCAAAATCAGTATGAAAATAAAACAGAGTCCGTCGGTCATGTCACAATAATACTCACAGGTCTTTCTGGACCTCTTGATCATCAAAGCGACGCCCGATGAGTCTCTTAGTGGCATAGAGTGTGTTGTTGGGGTTAGTGACAGCTTGACGTTTGGCAGGCATGCCCACCAGTCGCTCCGCATCTGCCGTGAAAGCAATAACTGAAGGAGTGGTCCTTGCTCCCTCTGCATTCTCCAACACCTGGTAGAGATAGAAACAGAGTAAGCAAGATGTATAAATGTGCTTCATGAAACTTGACTCAAAAGAAATTGTAGCCAATCATCTACTCTGGGTAATACAAGCAATGGTTTGCCTTATAGACTTGAGAATCAACGTTTATCGCCAGACTACTGGTTTCTTTGTATGCACGAATACTGACAATTTCATTCACAAGTATTTGAATGGAAAATTATCAAAAAAGGAAAACCTCAATGCTTTACTTGCTGAACCATCAAGGAGCAATAGGAGGTCAGGTTGACTAACCACTATTAACAGACATATAATCACCTTGGCCTGTTTCCCGTCCATGATGGCAACACATGAGTTGGTAGTTCCAAGGTCAATGCCAATGACTGAGCCCTTGATGGCCTCCGACCTAGAACAAACCCACACACACACACACACACACACACTTTAGGGTTTCAGGTTAACATCCCAATATTCTACTAAAACCTATACAAAAGCAGCAACATCTTCTCCATGTAATAGCTTTTTTGACGTAGACACAACAAAAATCTTAAACCTGACCCTTGGATCCGATCGTACACGCAAATGAGCAACTGTGAAGAACCAATACTGGGTCAATGACTGCCTGCATTGTAATCTATGATTTGAGGATGACATCCCGAGTATATGACACCACCCATGGAGGAGCAGCACCAGGTGAGATCCATGCTGATGAAGATAAGACAGCAGTAAAGCAGCAGGACAAGACTGGGTGTCAGGCAGCACTTTCAAGTAATGTGCTGACCAGCTAGCAGGGGTGTTCACCAGCATCTTTAACCTCTCCCTACAGTAGCTTGTAGTACCCATCTGTCCTAAATCTACCACCATTGTCCTTGTGGCCCTAAAGACAGCGGTTAAATGTCTTAATGACTAAATGTCTTAATCGCCCAGTTGTCCTATCACCAGTTATGAAGTGCTTTGAGAAACTTGTACGATTTCGCATCAAGGTATCACTCTCGCTGAGCTGGGCGGCCGCTAGTTTGCTTATCAAAGAAACACATCTAACGAGGATGTAGTGTCTCAATAGTACTTCATACAACCCTGTCCCACCTGAAACACCCTAACACAGGATACTATTCATTTACTTTAAATCCGCTCCCAATAATACCGTCCCCCATAAACAAACTCATAAACCTGGGATTAGGAACCTCACTCTGCTCATGGATTATTGACTTTCGAACAGACCACAAAATGTTATAATGGGCCATCGCACATCTTCAACCCTCATTCTGAACGCAGATGCACCTCAGAGCTGTGTACTTAATCAATTCTTCTTGACCAATAACTGCACCCCCATCCAACTCCTCCAACAGTTTACTGATGACACCACTAAAGTGGGACTGATATCCATAATAAGGAGACACACTACACAGAGGAGGGTTCAATATCTGATCGAGTCCTGTTTGGACAATAGTACTGAACCCTACAAAAACCAAGGAGATCATTGAGGATTCTAGACCAAAGAAAACCACCCAACCCCCTCTCCACATAACTGATGATGAGATAGAGAGGGTCAACAACATCTAATTCCTGGGAATCTATACAACAAAAGAACTCCCATGGTTCTTTAACACCTCTATCTGGGGAAGAAAGCTCACCAGAGGCTTCCCTTCCTAAAAATAAACCCGAAAGAGGTCGCACTTCACTGTCAGCTCCCGAAACACTTTTACAAAAGCACTGTGTGGTATGTTGTGATGCATGCTCAATAATCCAGGTATGGAAATCACAAAAAGAGGTGAATCAGTTCAACTGGATCAGAACTTCTGATCCAGTTGAACTGATTCACCTCTTTTTGTCACTGTGTGGTATGCCAGCTAAACTGCCAAAAACTGGAAGGAGCATGGTGATCTACTGTTATTTCTGCACAAAATCAGAAAAAAATAAGCCTTAGACATCAGTACAAAACCACTTTTTTAGTTTATTAACACCGTTTTGATATTGATTGTTAATTTTTTACGATGGGCTATACAAAATTAATAAATAAATGGATTCCCTTATCAGTCCTGGAAGGGGAAATTTGGAATCCTCTGCATTTTAACTCATGCTATTGTATAAGACCAGTGAGCTGCCAACATCTGGTGCTGGGGGAGCAGTTAGAGGTTCAGTGTCTTGCTCAAGGACACCTTGACACGCTTTCTGCAGGACCGGGGATCGAACCTGTAACCTTCTGATTGCCAGACAACCACTCTACCCACTGAGCTATGCCCCCCCAACACTAATTGTGTCAGTATGTTGTCAGTATATTTTGACTGTGAGCTGGCATAATGACAAAATGTGCCTTTAACACGTTGGCTAAAAGCAAGATACCTCAACTGACCCAGGTTTGGTGTCATGATCTTTCCCAATGCCAGGCACATGCTGGCCGTTTTCACCACTGCTAGTTGATTTTTGCAGCTTAGCAAGAATATATTATTGTCAAGTGATATTGGCTTGGTGACTCCCTAATAACTTCTGACTGCTGTTCTGTGACTTAACCTACACTCTAAAAGAGGTATCTCTGCTTTTGACATCAAAATATACAAAGGGAAAAAAGGTTTCAGGGTTATATCACAGGCATACTATCTTAATATAAATAGAGGGGTGACGGATCAGTGGGTAGAGCAGTCGTCTGGCAATCAGAAGGTTGCAGGATCGATCCTTAGTCCTGCATACAGCATTTCGAGGTATCCTTGAGCAAGGAAACTGAACCCCTAAATGCTCCCCGAGCGCCATATGCTGGCCCACTGCTCCTATACAATAAGTTGGGTCAAAAATGCAGAGAAATCCAAATTTCCCCTTGCAGGACTGATAAGGGAATCATTATTATTAAAGAGGGAGTACTAGAGAGATTCAAGGATAACATCAAGGGGGCATCAGTTGGTTCAAACATATTTTGATGGTGTCTTAGATCAAATATATATTTTTGGGAAATGTAGAGAAAGAAATAATTATTCCAGTTCCATTAAATTATCTGGAACACAGGGCAAATCCACCATCCTTAGGCCATGCATAAGTATATCTGATCAATATACACATACTTTAGAGATGACATTCATTGTTTCTGATGATGCTGACCAAATCCATCACTGACTGTGGGAGAATTTAGGCTATAATTAAGGACTAGGGTGCATGAGAACTATCTGAATAAGAGATTCTAATGTTCACATGTTCTGAGAATATGTGAAAAAGTTTGAAGCAGAGCAGCAAAATCAGCTATCACAATGACAAAGCTACTTTGTATTTTGTACACACACTTTCTTCAAGCGTCAATACTAATTGTAATATTACATATAATAACAATTTACCATTCAGCCCCTCACACATGGACTTATCAATCATAAGATTTCAATATCTCCATGTTAATACTCACGCATAGTCCCTTCTGGAGAGGGTCCTGAGGACATCAGGTTGATAACCATTCCAGCATGCCTGAGGATGCATCAACCAAGACAATTATTGTTTGATAAATACAGGTACATTAGAATAAGTGGTCAAATTTCTAATAGCTGCTTGGTTTCATTTGAGATCGAAATTTTTGAATCCTAGTTTATCATGTGAAACGATACACGTAACACCGAGAACGCAATTCAAGAGCAAAATGTATGAGCAAGAAATCTCAACACACCGAGATATGGAGGCAAAAACGACTAGCAAGTGAAACACCGTGGGGCACAATGTAGTCAATTCATATATTTTTTTAATAGGAACGACAACATGGTGAGACGTCTTCTATGAAGAACGTCGCGTCGTAGGGGGGTTGGGCTCTCATACAGGGACACCACACTGAAGGTCAACGATTAACTTCCAACATTTCGAGTGATTGGTCAACGAGTGACTTCCTTATCCATCAACTTCTACAAGACAGTATATCCATTCACCCACGAAGTGAAAACGTTAACTTTTAAAACACTTCATTTATCAGCTGCAAGGACGTACGTAATGTGGCGTCAGCATGACCACATGTAGTTACCAGGTAGTGACGCAGAACAAAGTAAATATTACATAAGGGCACACATTTTACATTATACAGCATATTATAATAACACCACCAACGACATATGGTGGATTTATCAATGTCCTAGCTAATGGCTAAATGTAGCCATGGCTCGTAATTGGGAACTTGGTTACCTAACGCTGTTAGAATGCTAAGCTAAGCCCCTGCTGGTGGTTTAAGGTGCTTTTTTGGCGTTTAGGGTTTGAGTAGCTCCAATAGCCGAAATACTAGTTCTGAACTCACCTTTTTCACAAGGGAAGACACATCTCTTCCGCAGCTCTTTGATGGTAAAGTCCTTGAAAGATTTCTGGCGACACTCAACATTTTGACAGGTCAGCTAACAGGCTAATTTAGTTTACAAAATGTCGGCAGTGCTTTAAATCCCCCAAACTGTTGAAACAGCTAATAACCTATGAAAGACGTCAAAGCTTTCGTGTTCAGTCTTCGATCAAGTAGGTCCTTGGCGATACCAGATACGTCGATGTTTAGTGAGATGGTGGAGAAGCGCTGGGACAATTTGGTCTCACAAGGCTAGGACTCGCAATGCGAAGCTTCTTCTGGAATTATCCAGCATGTGTTGCGCCATGCACCGATAAGAGGACCACTATTTTAGGATACCTATATACTGCCTGTGTCATTATTGAAGACAAAAATATTACATTCTCTTTTCACATCACGACATCTTCCTTTCAAACGGATAATTATGTTAGAAAAAATATATACAGATCCTAGAGTTTGAAATGTATGATTGCCATTTCACTTGTGCAATATTTTCATCGCGGATATGGCAAGGGTCGATAGGTTCGTTCTTCCAATTGAAGGTCATGATGTAAAGGGTCTGTAGTTTCACGTGTGTTACATCAGGGATGCTGGATGAATATGATAATTATGAAACGTCCTTGTCGAATGAAATTTAGCTCAGATGGGAAATGCAACCCCGAAAATGTATTTTATGGTATCTTAATCTCGTACTATTTTGGTAGGTTCAACGACTGCGTCGCTCTTTTTATGACGAACCTGCTGCCTATTCATTTCAGTTTCTGTTCGGTTTGTGACTGTTCGGTCCCATTAGTATTGTAACTAAAATCACTTTCCCTGACATCCATTCAAGTGTGTTAGATAATCCACAGGCAACATCCCACATGTGTCACAGAAAGTAAATGTCTTGCTCTT
>OMLC01100561.1:0-10700 GCA_900302585.1 Regalecus glesne
TCTTAGCCCCCCACCACCACATTATAACATCCATCCATCCATTGTCAACCGCTTATCCGAAATCGGGTCGCGGGGGAACTGGAGCCTATCTCCGTTCTCATTGGGCGAGAGGCGGGGTACACCCTGTACAGGTCGCCATGCTATCACAGGGCAGAGCAGTTAGGGCAACAGTGTCTTGCTCAAGGACACCTCGACACGCTTCTCTGCAGGACCGGGGATCGAACCTGTAACCTTGCGATCGCCAGGCGACCGCTCTACCCACTGAGCCATGCCGCCCCTACATTATAACAGGCTCAAGCAAAATCAATTATTTTAAAACTTATAGGGGGCGGCATAGCTCAGTGGGTAGAGCGGTCATCTGGCAATCAGAAGGTTGCAGGATCGATCCCCGGTCCAGCATACAGCATGTCGAGGTGTCCATGAGCAAGACACTTAACCCCTTACTGCTCCCCGAGCGCCATATGTTGGCAGCTCACTGCTCCTACACAATATAGGTTGGGTCAAAAATGCACAGAAATCCAAATTTCCCCTTGCGGGACTAATAAGGGAATCATTATTATTATTTTTATTTGACTTGTGCTGATTTTCAGGTAATATATGAATTATGACCTGCTATTGGTTGAAAAATTGAAGGGTGACTTATTCAAGCTGCCATGTCAAGTTATTGAAACTAGACTGATCAGTCTGGACCATATTGACTTATTCATTAGATTAAGCCTTTTTTTAAACTCAATGAATTAAGTTGCTGGTGATAAACCCAGAGTAGTTTAAAGCTTTACCTAGCTTTACCTATTTACCTTGGACCTAGGAAATTTCAAGATGTGTTTTTGAATTTCACCTGAAATAAAGTTACATTCCCTCAGTTGCAAAAAAAAAAAATCGAGCAGAAAATTTGGAAAGGGTATGGTTAGCATAGCAGAACATACACAGTCCTTTTGTGTCTATGACAACTGCATTAACTCCTCCGGACAAGCTCTGCTATATGTTTCAGCTGTTGTGATGGTGCTGGCATTTATCCTAAAATGTTTAAATGTGCTGTAAATTGAGCAAAATATCAAATGACTAGACAGCACATATTTGTAAATACTTTGCATTTTCTGAACATAAGTGACATTTGGTATATGCAGTATGGAAAATTGAATAGCAATATCTAGTCATATTTGTGCTATTCTATTTTGAATTCAAATATAGGCAATATTTTGCTAAGTTAAGTGTACTGTTTAAAAAAAAACACTACCACATCCATGTATTCAGCCATCCATTTGCTGTATGTTTTATTCAAGACCCTTTTTCATACTCTTTCATTTTCATGGCAGATTGCGTGTGGATCTGAACATAACCTTGCCAGTGTTGGTAAGTGTTATTTCTTTCACCTTAAAACAACATAAACCTACTTTTTCTTATCTGGCCATTTTTTAAGTGTTAAAAAAGTCCACCCATTATAGTGTGCACCTTCCATTACAATGTTATGAAAAACAAAGGTAATGTAGTTCTGGGAATTGGGGAATAAGTTAGGTATGTTTGCCTAGGTTATATTTATTAAGTACAAGTTACAGAAACAAGAAACAGTGTTTTTGGACTCAGCATGGCTGTGGTCCATAGTACCTCAATGGCTATGGAAGAAGGAGATGTGAGGGCAAGCTATTTCACTTTATCCTCCTCACTATATATATTAAAAAAAGATGATTCCCTTATCAGTCCTGCAAGGGGAAATTTGGATTTCTCAGCATTTTTGACCCAACCTATTATATAGGAGCAATGAGCTGAAAATATATATGGCGCTCGGGGAGCAGTTAGGGGTTAAGTGTCTTGCTCAAGGACACCTCGACATGCCGTATGCAGGACAGGGGCTCGATCCTGCAACCTTCCGATTGCCAGACGACCGCTCTACCCACTGAGCCATGCCGCCCCCATATCAAACAAATCACATGGGAGCCTTCTAATACTTTATGATTTAGCATTTATGTGAAATGTTAATCCTTTTGTTGATGCTTTGGAGGATCTCGAAGGTCAGCTAGCTTACTTCTCTGTGGCATTTGCTTCAGGAAGCAATTATAGCAGTCGTAGATGGATATCACTGACAGAGGCAATTACCCAAGCAGGCCTGTGAGAAAGCAGAATTAACAGCATGTGCATTCACAGGCCCACTTTTTCAGATGATTGTTTGGGGAGCTGTCTTCCATGATATGCATTAGAATAGAACAGAGTCAACACAGTTCCACCCACCTGCAACAGAATATTAAACAAACACTGGCATATTTGAGTTGCAGATTTACAAAGAAAACACATTTCTTTTCTTCTATCTTGACTGTGCAAATGTCCCTTCTTTGTCTGGTTTGCTGTAGTCGCCAACCAGCATCCTAAAGTATTTGAGAATTTAAAATTCTCACATTAAAGTTTGAACACTGACCAGGGACCTTAATCCCTCAACCTCCATCCATAAGTCCACCCCGACACACGCGGGCTAATCATGAAACGTATGACGGACCTCTCAAAGTTTGAACACTGATCCTGGTTGCTCGCTGGTTGTCAGTGAGAGTGGCTGAGAAGAGGTTTTATTAGAGTGGAATTGCAGGAGATATCTAGGGGCAGAAGACTATTTGCCTCCACTCTGGTCGCTGGTGTACCTGATTTGATGAGCTGCCACCACATTTGTCACAGTCACTAATGCAGCCAGGCATTGCAAGTCAATCACAATGGCGGATTTAATGAAGTGCGCCTCTGTGCTCTCAGAACTTGCCCTTTTTGGTTGAAGTGAGGAGGAAGCAGAAACAGTAGAGAGAGTTTTCATGTGAAACTCCCGTCCCTCTCTGCCATGCTCTTTTCTTCTCCACCTCTTGTGCTTACCATGGTGCAGGAGCAATGAAATGGCAAAAAAAGGAGAGGAAGCTGAGACCTGAGTGCTGCTATTTCTGGTCCTGAAGTAGGTCAGGCAGAAAGGAAGAGAGAGCATTTCATGTTGCTTAGTTGCTTATAGGAAGATATCTGTTGCTGCCTGCTCAGCCTTTTCCTATTTACACTTGAGGAAGTGCTCCATGTGTAGAAAGGTTATTGTCATGGGTCAGTGGCACAAGAGAGGTCAAGAGTACAAATGTATAAGGTCATCTACTTAAGGGAAAGTTTTATTTTTTTTGTTTGTGCTTTTATTTTGTTCTTTTTTTAATGAAAGTTCATAAGACTGTTAAAATTAAAAACAGTTCTTATCAGATCTTGTGCTATGATGAAAATCATGGAATAGTTGGGGGAAAAAAAGGAAATGGAGGCCTTGGTAGCTCAGTCGTAAAGTGCGCGCTTTGAGAAATGACAAGGCAGACATCGTGGGTTTGATCCAATGAAGGAGTGTCAAGAAGGGGATCCGGCCGTAATCCCCCACGCTCCATCTATGTCCGTGTCCACCCCCACAACGTGGGGACAAATCGTGACACATAAAAACAGACCTATATAGTTGTGAAAAAGGTAATGGCGCTGTATGCTTTAATGTGAAGATGCACATTTTGTCTACCTGCTATTGTTCTATCATTCCTGAAATTGATGGTTGTCAGATGCTGATCCTGAAGACAAGAAAAGAGGCCAAGATTAAAGTGCCTTGAATTGTATCCGTTTGTTGTATGGAGGTTTGTGTGGGGACTTTGTCGCCATGGAAACACTGATGTGCTGTATTCCAGTCAGTTTGTCCATGAATTAAGCACAGCACCAAAACAAACAGGGTTATTTTTTTCAATGAACAAAAGACATGAAGTACATATTTACCAATGGAAACCAGAATGCCTGTTGAAAAATGTTCATTCTGCAGTTGCATTTCATTTCTCAACACACATGAGGTAGTGCTGTTTTAAAAACTCGGCCTATGTGTTTGCATCTAGTACTTAAACCATAGCTGGCAGAATGTCACACTGACATACAGCTGCTGGCACAACATCTTGGTATGGATACTGGTGAAAGCATATGCGTCCACTGGTGAATGCAAAGCATTTGATACACTTCACTATAGAGACAACCACCTAAAAAAAGGCAGTCACGAAAGGGAGAAATCCTTTGAAGGAACGAACAAAAAGACAGGGTAAAATAGTCGCAAATGAGCAATGAGGATTGCTTTAAGATGTGTTACCCTTGAGACAGCAAGCGCACTTCTGTTGCCATGGCAATGGAACTTATTAGGTAACTGTGTTGCCATGGCACGTGCCTCCTCAGTGATGCAGACCTGACCACACCCACCAACAAGCTCACCAGCTGAGAAGAGAAGGAAGGCTTTTATGCTGTCTGGTAGAAGCAGAGGAAGCCTTGCATGTGATAGAGTGCAGCCTCGGTTTGGATGCAAAAGGGACTCCTCGACCCGGAAAGAGGCTCATTCATTGATTCACATGCTCAGAGGGGAACTAGTTCCTCTCTGTGGGGATGAGAGCAGGGGCAAAGAATAACTAAATTTAGTGAGCTGTAAAGTTGAAATGTGTACAGCATGGAAAATGAAATATGTTCTTTCTCCCATGCTAATCCCCCTCTAAATGAACTTTATCATTGTTATATCGCTTTTATAATCGGCCGCCTCGCCTGTTGCTCACTTAATAACCTGTCTCTAGATATGATCTCTTTTCAACCTCTTTTGGCAACTTTATTCCTCCAAAGCATCTAGCAACAAAACTCGTGACTTTTTTCTGATTGTTGGGGGAACGTTTACGATGACAAAGTGGGGTATTCACATAAGATATCCATCGCCACGACTCACCTTCCCACCTGTGCTAACAGGATTCAGGTCAACTGTGAGAGGAAATGCTGGGGCTCTATCTCTCGAATCCCACCACGGTGATGGAAATCCTCTTTGGTTTTCATTGGTCACCACAGTGGATTTTTTTTAGATTCCATTGGTAACCTGTATGGTGGCTCCAATCGATCCGGTATGGATTGTCGATCCACATATTGATTTGACAAAATGTTTATGTTGGATGCCCTTCCTGACACAATCGTTAACCCTATGGACAGGGGTTCAGGGAAAGGGCTGGATGTCATCCAGGTATTCATGGACTTGCCTGTCACCAGAACAAGGATGAGGGTCTATTTCAATAAAAGGACCATAGTTCAGTTCAGGCTTTAAGAGGAACACGAGAGTCACTCCGTTGACTTTCGGTTAAAGATGGTGCCATAATAATAGCGCAAAAAATAAGGAGGTGAGTGATTCAGTGAGTATTAAAAGTTGAATTGTCGAAATTATGTTCGGTAGTTGCTTTAATATGCAAACTGATTTCTTAATTAATCATTTTTGTCTCTTTTTGTCTCCCCTCCATTAAGGCCTGATTGAACGCAGTTATTGTTCATTATTATTGTGTCTAGTTTGTTTAAGTGCATCGGCCTTTTTGTCATTGTTTTGCTCTCTCCACCATGTAGCTTCATTTATTTGTAGCATTGGTTACTTTACCTGCAGAAGTGAAGGGGCACTCGGGTAGTGCTTTAGACTAGTGGAGTAGTGTGCCAATACTAAGGTTAACTTTCCGATCACCCTGCAGTTCAGCTCAGCATCACAAGGAACATGGTTGACTATGGTCCCGTACAGGCATGTGTGGCCTCGTATCATTGTTAGGTCTTGTGTTGCTACTCATGTAGGTGGTAGGGGGCTGAGGGGGACAGTAAGAATGCGTGCACACAGTGTGTTCCTCCAGATACCTGCAGCCAGTGGCTGAAAAGAAGTTTCCACCAGTTTTGACCAGGTGTAGTGGAGGATGAACGTAATAGACCTGTCTAAATTGTAGGGGTTGTGGAATGGTGGGGGCCTCCAAGAGAATCACAAATAAAGTTTAATGACAAATTGTGAGGAAATGGATAGAAAATTGTTTGGTCTCATAAAAATAATTATATAATGTCTTGACTGGAAGCTTATGTTTCTTCCCTGGGACCTCTTTCCAAAAAAAAAAAGCATTGCTAGGCAAGCACTGAGAGTTGAGAAGAGATGCTTGGAGGTTTGTTGCTATGCAATGAGAAATTTCACAGCGAAATAAATATTGCTCCTGCTTTCTCAGTTAGATGGGATAATTAATATACATCTGAACCGGCAAACTGGCTTTCTCGTGTTCAACACGTTATTTTTATGGTGTTTTTTTAAATTTTTGTTTCCTTTTTAGGCTCCCCCCTCCCTACATGCTTACGTGATGTAACTAGAAGTGGCATTGATGAGCTGTGGGTTTCAATGCTTGTTGAATAGACCCATAAAGTGATGCTATCACTTTGGAGCTCATAGACTACGTACTCGTCCTCTATTCTTTCTTTTTTTGGGGGGCCTATGGTGTGATTGAAAAGGCTGTTTTAGAGCCTCTTTGCCAATCCTTCTGCCTTCAAAGTATATTGAGTGACGTAAGTGCAAGTGACATATGATGAGGGTATTAAATATCTTAACATGCAAGTGAATTTTTAATAATTCAAATGGGGAGAAATGTCTCCCAAATCCAACATTTTAAAAGCCGCTAATGGGCCAAACGATCATCTTAAATTAGGCTGAATAAGTGGGGAGTTAGAACACTGCAGAGATCGCTGAGGTTCAAGAAGATGCTAAGGGTGTGGGAATCAGCTATAGAGACACAGATGAAAAAGATAAAACCGTTGAAAGACCGAGCCACCATCCTACGAGAGAGACGAGAAGAGATCGAACGGCAACGTCAGCCGGTGGAATATTCCATCCTCTTAGAATCTGCCGGAGAGTAGCAACAAGGATGTAAGGGAGGATTTGCTGGAGATCAAATGGTCCCAGAGGAGAAGAATAAGCTTGGCTTTGTGGTCAAGTCTGCACAGGGAGAGGACAAAGAGCATACACCCCGTCGTGATTTAATTTACCATGCACTCTTTCAAATACGACGCACGCTTCACTCAGTGCTGATGTAATGAAGAAAAATCATCTCTGGGTGGCGGAGGACCTAACATTCAGAGAGAAAGGGCGTAGCAGCAAACTGGAGCCTTGTCAAGCAAGCACATGTCCGTAAGAAGGAACACCAAATGGCAGGGTCCTGCGGCCATTATGGACAGTGTGAGATTCACTATGTGATGTAATGGTTCTGATTCATAATGTGATAAGGCGGTAAAGATCAAATGGACTGTTTCTTTTATGGACAGATGGCCTTCCCATGATCTATTTTACATCAGCAGTTTGTTTGGGCTGTAAAGTCAGATTTATTTCTTTACAGATAGACTTTTCTATATAAGGCACTCGATATTAGCCAGGCTTTATCTGTGAGAGTTTGACTATGCTACAACACTTTCAGCCTCTGAACTTCATAAGTTTACAGTTCCTTCAGACCAGGCATCAAATTACTTTTTTTTTTTGGCATCCATTCATGACAGACTCAAAATGTTAGTTGCTCAAAAGTGATCTTTCTAAATGTTATAGCTATATGAGACCTAACTAAATGGAAGTCAGCTTTTATGTTCTGATATTTTTTCCGCGGAACTAATTGTCATGACAGTGATATATATATAAAGTTTTGGGAAGGGCAATCGGAGGTTATTTTTGTTATGTCTCGGACAGGTCAGCAGGGGGCGCAACTCTTCTCAATTTAAGGTAGACGTGTCATTCACAGTGGAGGAGGGTAGGTGGATAAATCAGAACTTTAAATTGGACAGTCCTTGGCTTGTAAGTGTAACTGCCTGAAACCATAAAAAGTGCACATTCTTATTGGAGGGGATCTAAATGATGCCCTTGTTGATTTTATAGATGCCAGTAAAAAACTATTCAGCAACCAGGATTTAAATTGCTGCACCTATTTGTGAGCCAGTTAAACACGTTTGGAGGCTCTCAAATCTGACGTGAAAGGTTTTGCTTGGAGCAATTCCAATAGGTTCTGTAAACTCTGTAATTCTCTCTTGTCTGCATGTAGTTTCAGAATCTCCCCATAATTACGCTCAATTGTTTGATCCTGAATTAATAATGATTCATTGAACTGGGACCAAAGAAAACAAACAAACTGGAGAGTAATTTTTGTGATTCATTTGGTTACTTGGAAAATAAATAGAAAAAAAAGCTTTTTGGTGGCTGAATGGAACACTTTAATGGTGAAGTCCAATCTTTCAGAGGATAAAGAATGAAATCTAATCGATTGATTGGGGAACTGGATGACACACACACACACACACACACATATATGGAAGGGGTGGCATACCTTAGGAGGTAGGGGGGTTGTCTAGTAGTCAGATTTGGTGATTCAATTCCTGGTTCCTTCAGAAAGCATGTCAACGTGTCCTTGAGCAATACATGGAACCCCTTACTTCTCAAGCCATGAGATGTAATTGTGACCTGTCCAGGGTGCTTACCCACCTTTCACCCAGTGTCCTAATGGCATATGAGCAGTTAACGATGAATCGGTGGATTTATGTATAAACTTCCTTTGAAAAAAATCACCAACAGAGGGGAGACTGCTCAATAAATAAGGAGTGAAATAATCCAGTAATTCAAGTGCTTTTTTTTTCAATCTTGGGCTGTGCAAGTCTGTTTCATGCGTCATGTGATCGTCAACCCCAGGCCATTCCAGGTCCTTTCTGCATGTGACTGCATGAGTTTCCTCCGTGTGTTCCAGTTTCCCCCCCATCAAAAAGACACGCAATTAGGGTTAAATAGTCCTGTCTGTGCCCCTGAGTAAGGCAATAGGAAAAAGAACTGGAGTTGGTCCCCAGGCACTACAGCTGCTCACTGCTCCTATCCAATAGGATGGATTGAACTTAGGAAAAAGCTTGTTGTTTTTCTTTTTGCATGTACCTACAACGACGAATGAACAAAGTTTCCTATTCTATGTATAGAAAAACCTCTTTTCAAGCTCAATAATCCAGGTAGTCAACAAGTCAAATAGTTGCATCAGGTCATCTGGACGTTTCAACATTCATCTGAATGTCATCTTTAGCTCTCAGTCCAGTATAGGGCCCACCTAGCTCCCTTTTAAGGAACAGAGATGTAAATTATGGTGCTCACAAAGACTGGGGCAAAATAATACCAAAATGGATGGAAAGAAAAACATCATTTCATGCTCAATATCCATCACGTCCAGATAACCTGATGCAACTCTTTTGACTTTATTCTATGTGTATCTAGGTTGGACTAGGACAGGGTGGGATCCAAAAGCCCTTATTTGGGTATGAAGTCTACATCACACCTTGGAAGTCTATTGTTTCGACTTTGGAAAGCCATTGAACACTCACAGGTCCAAGGTTTAAAAAGAGGCCTGGTTCCTGCATTTTTATGCAGTTATATCAATAATCATTAACATTTTAGAATCTCATCATGACAATGATGGCTTGACAATCACATTTTAACACATTAATCACATGATAGGCTTTGATCGATGCAATAAGGCCCAAACAATTAAGATTGATAGCAAATGTGCATCTGCAGGGCTGAAGTCATGAAAAAAAGACATGACAAAATGTCGAGGGGAAATAATCACAAGTGGGGTCTAGTTACCAGTCACAGGAGTATTCAATAAACTTGAATTGTGATCCAGAGGTGACTGCTTTCATGCATGACATGGCAGCTTCCCTCTGAATAGGATAGGGTTATTAACCAAACAAATATTGTCATCCTAGGCCTCTTTTAGCTTAGCTAGCTCGGCCTGTGGCTAGATGGTGTCCATAGGCCACATCATACTTGTAGCTTCTAGGATTAATCATCAATACAACCTGGATATGACTTTTTTTTAATACAAAATATTTTGTTAGTATTAATTGAAAATGCTCTTTTCTCAACATGGCAGATAACAGATAACCAGCTTGCCAAACAACCTGAACTTATTTTCTCCCCTGACTCCTCATAGATGCAGAGTAGGAGTCGCTGCCATTGTAACCTGATAGCGAATTCGGATTGACACCACTACCAACTGACTATTGTCATGGATGCTTGTTTTGCTCTGTTTGATTGCTGGTTTGATGTGTGGGTTGACCTGTTTTATTTCCCTCTTTTTTAAAATTCTCATGAAAACGGGGTATTGCGGTTGTGTCAGGACGGGCATCCAATGTGAATTTTTGCCAGATCATCATGCAGATTGACAAGATCTGCTGTGGCGACCCCTGAGAAACAAAGAACAAGTTGAAAAAACAGGAAGACGTCTCCTGAAACTGGGACATATTAGTATTTGGACATATTTGGATACATAACTTAAGCTGGAGACTGTCCCAGTCAAACTGGGACATCTGGTTACACTACAATACACAATTATTCTTTGCATTTATGACTCTGTGGGTCTTGCTTGTTTTTGTTTTTTGCCTTTTCTCCCAAATAGGGTGCTAGTTTAGGTAACATTGTTTTAATGCCATATCCCTCAAGGCTTTCAGCTCTACTAACCAATGTTAAATCTCCTTTTTTCAGGGGGCTGTCTCTTCTCATGGGGCTGGAATGAACACGGAATGTGTGGTGACGGTTCACAGATAGATGTTCTCCAACCAAAGCTCATTTTTGGTCTCAGGCCTCTTCTCATTGGCTGTGGAGCTGGGCACTCCATGGCATTATGTGCTGCAAAAACTGGTTCAGGACAAATTTCTGCGGAGGGCACACCGGGAACATCGGAGCAGAAGTGCATTTAATTAAGCATGTGATTGTCAGAGGGGTAAAATCAGGATCTTTTGGGAGGAAAATCATTTTAGTCAAATGTCAGATTTAGGAATAGATCTCCGAATGACTAAAAAGGTAGTTCATCAGTCTTTTCCCTGAATAAAAGCTATATGCATACGCTTTTGACTTC
>OMLC01100564.1:0-12238 GCA_900302585.1 Regalecus glesne
ATATGCTGTGCTTGTCTCTCTTTCCAGACCTCGATCATCCTCATCATCATGAAGACTTTTGGGATTTTTGCCTCCTTCCTCTGTTTGGTTCTGTCAGTCACAGCTGCAACTGGTGAGAGCCACTAAACGAACAGGAATTAAACCGGCAAAGATGGCGTCACCACCAGATATTTAATTATACTTGACTGTGTGAACACACACACACACACACACACACACACACACACACACACACACACACACACACACACACACACACACACACACACACACACACACACACACGCACATACATCATTAATATTTCTGTTTATATATTTTGACTTTCACCAAATGCCTGTCTATCCTCGGTAGTCCCTGTGGAGGCTGCCCCTGCTGGAGAAAAGAAGCCAGAGGCTGTCCCAGGTCTGTGTTGGCCTTGTTCAGCATCACATCATCATTACTTCATTTTCTATATTTTGACCTTCTCTAAATGTTTTTTTTTTTAAATTCTCCAATAGTCCCTGTAGGGATTAGTTCAAAAGAAGTCCCATTGGAAGCTGCTCCTGCAGGAAAAGAGGAGAAAAAAGAGGCAGTCTCAGGTTAGTGTTTGCTGTTTTCAGATACAGACTGTGTTCAGAAGAGACCTCTTGTGTTTACTTTCACCTATATTCGTATCTGCTTATTAATTTCATTATATAAATATCCATTTTAATTAGGATTTTAAGTGACTTATCTAAAAACATGTAATTCACGTCTCAAGATGTCATCAAGGGGAGCACTTCCTTACTGAAATTACCTTTCATCTATTTCAAATCCACTTCATTCATTACATGCAACACATTAGATCACATACAAGGCATTTGGACTACATGGTAACAACATCAAAGTCCTTCAGACCTTCTAAACCAACATCCATCCATCCATCCATCCATCCATCCATCCATCCATCCATCCATCCATCCATCCATCCATCCATCCATCCATCTACTCATTTTACGTAATTCACCTCATTTTACTACAAAATATTTCCTCTCGGCTCTTTCCAGTAAGCATCAAATAAAACCAGCAGGGGGCCTCGTTACGTATTCCCACCACCACAGTCTCATGCTAATATCCTGTTTGACTCGGAAGTAGTTTACATCATGGGAGCAACAAGCTCTGTTTCGTATCATCTTTGAGGCATCAAGGGCACCACCTGCCTTTTCTTTTCACAGATTATCTCTAGTGTTGGGAATATCATGTGATGTCTCAAAAGAGAAGTTTACTATAGAAATTATTTTATGAGATATAGCTCCTCCAGAGCCCCTTAGCCCAGCTGTGTTTGTGCCCAAGCTAATGTCTGACTGTTCTGTTGGTCTTCTACAGAAGTTCAAGATGCCTTTGTTGCAGCCGAAAAATCTGCTTTGACATATCAAGGTTGGATACTTTGTGCATATAGTTCTGTGTAATGTCTTTTTCAGCATTAAGAACACCGTATTTGATTGGCTTCCCTGCCGGCATTTTCAGTGTGTTAGCATTATGGTTGCTACTCTACATGCTATATTTCAATTTCCCAGCAGAGGTCGCCATTACACTCTGCTACCTGTACTACTACTGCTTTTGGCTGCTTCCATGGTGGATCATCCATCTCCATCTTTTCCTGTCCTCTGCATCTTAATCTGTCACACCAACCAAATGCATGTCCTCCCCAACCACATCCATAAACTTTCTCTTTAGTCTCCTTCTTTTCCTCTTGGCTGGAAGCTCCATACTCATCATTCTTCTCCCCATATAACCAGCATCTCTCATCAACACATGCCTAATGTTACTGTATTGGATGACAAAGTTGATCAGTCTTCCTCCTCCAAAATACGAATGCCAATGCAACATTATGTTATCTCTGCCATACGTTAACCCATCTGACAGCTTCATTCTCAATAAAAAGGGGCAATATGTTGTCTTTGTGGTGGTGTATGTTACAGTGTCAGGGACAAGTAAAATATTTTTAGACACAATAACATCCCAGTTTAGTTTACTTCTTTTGTGAGATAGGACAATTGGATGACCGGAAAGAATCTTCACAGATATATGATCCGTCTAACCCTAACCCTTTCTAAATTCAGTACTCGAACGAATATCTTAGCATCAAAGCCTTAATTTAATGTCGTTTTACAAATTTCCTGATATTTAACTTGGGTGTGTTTTGCATAATTTCTCAGGACGTGTAGGATTCTGCCTTAATGGTTGGCGCAGCTTCCGTGGTAACTGCTACCGCCTGTTCAACAGCCCTGACACATGGAGCAGAGCTGAGGTAAATTCCTTTTTATAAGGAGGATCAATACAGTGTTTTCCTAGTCCATTTTCATGGTCAGCTGAAAAAGTTTCACACTCATTAGGTGAAACAGCAACCTTACATTGAGTCCAGAGTTTGGTTTTGTAACAGTTTCAAGGCAAGATTTCTCTGAAATATGTGCTTATAACTTTCTCTGTCCATCTGTCTGTCTTTTTATTTGTCTATGTTTTTCCTCCCTCTTTCCACGTGGTTGCAGGCCTACTGTGCTGGTTTTGAGGGCAGCCTGGCATCAGTGCACAACCTCTGGGAATATAATTTTCTCCAACGCCTAGTTCAAACCGGAGAACACTCTTATGCCTGGATAGGAGGATACCACTTCCTGGTTAGTCCAGAGTTCAGAAAGCTCTATTATGAATACATAAGCTGTGGAATAAAATAAAATAGAATAGTTGGTTTTAGAGTAGAAGTTTTTCCATGTTTAAGATTCAAGATTACATTATTTGTCCCAAGGGGGATTTATGCTGGACATCAAAGCTGTCACGTAAAAACACATACATGGTTTTGCAATAATAGACGTATGGTGCAGAGTGCGGCAGGAAAGTGAATTAAATTATGTGCAACACATCCCCTTATTTCACATCCTCATTATTTCCTGAGTTTAGGAGAATCACTGACTGGGTTTTTGTACCTGTTCAGGTATCTTTACCTGTGTTTAATTGGAACCTGACAGTGGTCCAGCTGACAGTGCAACAAACTAAAAAAATCTGGCAATGACCGCAGATCCCAGTTAGTCACTGGGAAAGTGTTTTTATTGAAATGTGGCTTGACTGAACAATCTTAACACAGCTCAATTATTTGGGTATGTTATTATTAAAGTCATTTTCCCTTTTGGGAGGGACTGAATCTCTGGTTTTGAATGAGGATTTGAACTCAACTGTTGGAATGACATTTAGATTGACATTCATGTTTAACTCTAAGCAACTCCTTTACTGAGAAAATTAATGATTTTATAATTGATTGTTTTGGAGGATGGTAATTCTTGCATTCTTCCATTTGTCTGCTGTCTTTTCTCCAGGATAAGTGGAGGTGGGAAGATGGAACACCAGTTGACTACGTGAACGGGGGCAGTATGGCCTCCACCAGCAACTGCCAATGCCTAGTAATTAATTCTTACGGTAGGAAATTCAGTTGGTTAATTTCACTTTCAGTCCCTGAAATGAATGAGACATCAAAATAGGATTGTCTTTGATGTCAGTAATAATAATAATGATAATTATAAAGACACAACCTTGTTCTCATTGTTCTCTTCTTCAGATGTCAAAGACATCATGTATGACAAAAGGATTAGAGAAATGATAGGACTGTTTGTCCTACCAAATTTGAAAGACTAATATTTTCTTGCATTTGTAATTTTAATCATCATGAGGTACATTGTAGGTTAGTGGTAGAGGGCGTGTGTTGGGTAATGATAAGCCAGACTTTGTGGGTTCAATACCAATGCATGGACTTAGGAAGGGCATCTGGCCTTAATCCCCCAAATTGTATCTAAGTCCATGTCCACCTCCACAACATGGAGAATAATCATGATACGTAAATGGACCTTTTGAATTATTTTTCTGATCATTTTATTATTTTGTGAATTCTCCAAAGAAGTTATGTAAGAAGTTGCATAAATCCCTAGATGGTGAGATAAAGCCGTTTTTTATGGGGCCACAAATGGTCCTCACAATGGCGGTGTGGACATGGACTTAGATGGAGGTTGGGAGATTAGGCTGGATGCCCTTCCCAACCGCCTGCAATGGGTTTGAACTTGCAACATATGGCTTGTCAGTTCCCGAAATTCGCACTCTACCACTTAGCTACTCTGGCCTCCAACTCATACACAGCACACTTTCTTAACTAACATGAGGGGATATTTTACCATACAAAATTATGGCGAAGTTAAAGATTATGAAAATAATGATGATGTTTTTTTGTAGCTTCCGAGGGCTGGACTAACCAGTTCTGCTCCAATCGGCATCCATTCATCTGTGAGATGAGGGCCACCTGCTAAGGAAGACAGTGTTCAAACTCTGACTACAACATGGCCGAAGAGAAGAATGTTAACTAACCTGACTCAAGCCTAAATTAAACACTGTTTACATCTCTGATAAAGAGGCTTCTTATAATTGTTAAATGATGGAGCATTTGTATCTTTCTTTCTCGATGCTGATGGACCCAAATGTATGATTACTCTGTCACACGGGATTAAAACAATTTGATTTGCAACTCGGAATGTTTTTTATTTCTTCTACTTCCAACTTTTGACATGAAAGACAGTGGCTGATAGAGAAAATAGGATAGAGACACACCACAAGAATTATTGTGCATGATAATAATAACAATGTACTTTAATACTAAAACAGGAACAAGCAGTAGTAAAACAGTACCTGAGGGACTCTACAATTAATTACCCTGCATATTCATTTTTGTTCACTGGTCATCACAAACTTGCCTGTTTCTTAAAAAAACTTGTCCAACCAATACAACACAAGTCCTTTGATACCACTTACCTCTCCAATTTTAGAAAGTAATATATTATAATCAATGTTATCAAACGCTTTTTTTTAGATTAATAGACATTTCCCTGGCTCACTTTCTTTGTCTATGTAAATAGTACATTCCTCTATTAATTAATCCAACACCATTGATTTTGATCTGTTTTCCTGAATCCTTTCTCGCTCTCAGTCAGTAATTTGAATGAATGAATAATCGAATTTGTCTAATCTGTTAGCAAAGGTGTAGATTGTAATTTTTCCCTTTGCTTGCGAATTTGCCAGTTTTTAAAAACGTGTAAATTAGAGAGAGGCCCAATTTACATGTCAGCTCCTGAGCTATGCTGCCCTGATATAATTCATATTATTCCTTATGAGTTGATTTAGAGGAAGATAGGGCTCAAGACTTGCAAAATGCATTTATTGGTCATTGTTAATACTAGCCTCCTTGACTATAAAGGCTCTGAAAAATAGGCTGACCATCAAAAGTTATGTATGCATGAAGCCTAATTAATTTGTTTTAGCCTATCAGTAGAACACAAATGAGCGTAAAAGTTCTGCACACTTTAGATACAAATTGATCACATGTTGTAGCCCCTGCTAGATATCCTTTGGCCACCCCTAGGACACCTCAGTAAAGATTCCTAGAACTGCCACAGCAGATGGCACAGTTGTCCAAATAACAGCTAGCAAACTGAAAGGATCATTAATAGGCCTTCGTGAGTGCGAAAATAAAATTTTAAACAAATCTCCAGTTTTGTTCAGCTAGCTCATTTAGTTAGCTCAGTAGTTGGTGGTCACTGGGCCATCATCAAAAGGATAGAAATATAAATATAAAACACATTTAAGATATTGTGTGATAGTTTGTTGCAATTTTCCAGGAACTAGTAAGGAATCATAAAGTGTTTAAAATTCTCACGTGTTATATCTTTTTGTGGGTTAACAAACAGACAACATATTGTACGTATAAAATCTTTTATTGAAAGTGTTTTCACTGAAACATGTTTTTTCAAATAACATTTTTTTTAGTAAATTCACACATACCAACTCAAAAGATATTCAACAGTCATAGCCTTCAAACCCTTTTCTTTTTACAGTTACTAGGGAGGACTTTTGTTACATTCGCTTTTTCTATTTACAGTCAAAATAAACTCGAGGTTTGCTTTTGTTCTTACTGCGAAGATCTGAGGTGTTCAATGACCTACAAGATCAACTTATTAAACCCCCGCCCCCTTTCAATTTAAGTGATTTCTCTATTGATCTAGGCAAGATTTTTCTATTTACATGTTCAAAATCACATCATGTATACGAATAATTCCTCCTTTTTTCCCTCATGTGTTACTTCTCTATAGATATTTCTCCTCCATCTCTTTTGTCTCATGAAAGGAGACCCGGATCTTGATGTCCTCAGCAGTTGTCACTTCTTCTCTCACAGATGAATGGCAACGACACAGTACAAATATTGTTGGACCAGCCCCCTGCAAAAACAAAGGATTGTAACATCACTATCAATGCCATAGGGGGTGTAAGAGGTGAGGGTTAATTCAGTCTGTCTTCTCTTTTTTAATTCACGCCATTGAAACAAAATTGTGCCAGACAAATATATTTGACAATGTGCCTCACTCGATCAACTATAAATAATGTATAAACACTCTGAAAAAGGTAAAGTTTTGCTCTTTGGGATTTTTCTATAGTTCCAGAAACAATATCTAGTATGTCTTCTCTAAATGTCTGCATAGCAAAATATTTACTTTTGAGAAAAAAAAAGATGTTAACTGATATATTTTGAAGTATTCCTGGATAATTTCAGTAAAACAGCAATAATATTTCATGTCCACCTAAATGTGCATTTTTCATAACGTTAGTAGGTTTGCAGATTATGTCAGTTTTTATATTTAATCCTCTTTAGGGGCGATTACAAGACTTTCCTAATTTTCCACATAACAAGGAACTAAATTAAAGATGATCTTCCCTTTTTCCGAGTAAGCAAGACCTACTCAAATGATCAAGTATACTTTCTTCCAACAAGCAGTGATATCGGCCAGCAGGGCAAGAAAATTCCGCTTGCCGTATCTTGAAATCAGACTCGAAACATGACAAGAGACCTTGATAAGCTGTCTTATTTGCAGTTTCCTGTATTCCCAACCTACGTTCATTTCCTTTCATCTGCGTTGTCTCAATAAAGAAAAGTTTATTCTTTATACTTCTTATATAATCATTTGGACGTCATCTGTTTGCAGTTATCCTCACTGGTCCACACATCACCGGTTGACTTCAGCCTTGTGCAATGCATGAAAACAGTATAGAGGCCCATATAGGGGAATAGTTGCTCTGATATTACCACATTCTAGAATTTTCCCAGAATTTTAATGTGGGATTGTCAAAGTTGACCATTCAGGTATACTTGAACGGACAGAAATCCATGCCATTATAGCCAAATACTGTCTATGAGCCAGTGCTCTTTCACTTGAAACCCCTTAGTGGTGGTCACTTATTGTTGAGGCTGCACTTGTCTGCTACGCTATTGAAACGTTTCCAGCGGATCGATATGAAATTCAGCAATGGTGCATGTAAACATAATCAGTCACATGCCATATATTTTAAAACCCCACTGCAATCTTTGCCCTCTACCTGCTGTTCTTTTTCTTTTTTTTGAAATCAGTCACTAAGAGGATATGCTTCATTCGATAGATTTCCATGTCTCTTCCAAAACTTTTCCAAAATTGGAATTTTCACAACTTTTCCAGGGTTTGGAAACTTTATTTTCACATGTTCTGTCTTCTAGTTTTTCATGACCATACGCATGCTGAATATGAGCTGGAGAAATGGAGTGAAAAACATTTGGAACGAATAAAAAAAGGTGAACAACACCAAGTCTTAGTTGGATGCCCTGGATGTTTCTCAGCAGCACGTCAAGTGTGTCAGTCACTGGGAAAAAGATTCTTTGTCTGGATGGTACTAATGGCTGAATACACAGAAAGGGAGAAGTAAAATCACAAGTAAAGTCTTTGGTCTTACCTCTGCTATTGAGTTGAAGGCATTGGAATCGGCTTACAGTATTCATAGTGCTCCAGTTACTGTAGTCAAACCGGCTTTGGTCCACCCATCTCCAGTTCTGGACACATGCAGAGGAAACATTAGTATGGTTTAAAACATGCGATTTACTGGACAGTAGTTCATTCTCTCCAGACCACTGAATCAAATCTAATGTTATATTTGTCCTACCAGGAAGTAGTATCCTCCCATCCAGACTGCTGTGTGTCCCATATTTCTGGGAAACTCCTGAAAGAAGCCGTAGTCCCACATGTTGTGAACAGACGGCAGAGATGCCCCCAGGTGTGAGCAGTAGGCCTGAGAGGATGCAACAGGGAGGACGAGAAAGGAGTTAAAGGATAGTTTCACTTTATTTGCACATTGGTCTTATTTTAATAATTTGTAGAATAAGGTTTTTTATTTGTAAGATTTTTTTTCTTGGGATTCAACCCAACCTATTGCGTATGGGCAGTGAGCAGCTGCGATGCCTTGGGACCAACTGCAGTTATTTTCCTATTGCCTTACTCAGGGACACAGACAAGAATAGTTATTAACCCTAATATGCATGTCTTGTGAATGTTGAGAGGAAAACAGAGCTCCCAGGTGAGACCTACTCAGACACAGGAAGAACATGCAAAGTCCACACAAACAGGACCTGGGATGGATTTCCAAACCAGGACCTTCATGCTGTTAGGCAAAAGTACTGACCACCATTCCAGCCATCTTGTCATCCTATGTGCATATTGATATTTTCACTCACTGACGTCACTGTGGGGATTATGGGTACAGGACCAGTGCTGGACACTGCTTTGTGAAGGTATCTGAACATGAGCATCATACATGTTTCAACAAGTCCAATTTAACCCAATTACCTAAACCACGTATTTGAAAGAAATGAAACCAAGTGGAGGTTCAAGTCTATTACCCATACAATCAGATTTTAATTATGGAAATTACTGAGCTACATTTCCAGGTCCAACTTGAGGGAACGGTCGTGCTATAATCAATCTATAGTTACTATAGATAATCTTAAACTACCTGGCAGGACAGTCGAGAAGTCTTAAAATTACTCGGAAATCACCTACACATCTTTGCACTCCGATCGCTAGATGTCGCTCTCTCAGTGTTTGTTAGAAAGATATTTCCGACTGGCGTTCAATTGCCCAGCAAGACGACATTTTGAAATTGAATCGAGCTATTATCTTGTATCCAAAGTTTCCAAATGAAGCTGGTGAGTAAAAGAGCGAAAAGAAGAAAATAAGGCCCACTTTTGTTTCTTACAGGGGATGTGTTCCGTGTGTTTTAAATCCCATTGTATTGGAACAGTTAGCAGCTCCAGTTCTTGTTCCTATTGTCAGGTCGGGCACACGGAGTAGTGTTGACCTTTACATACACGTCTTTCTTATGATGCGAGGAAACCCTTGCGGACACGGAAAACAGACAATATCCACACAGAAAGGACCTGTGACGGGGTTCGAGCCAAGGACCTTCTTGCTATGAGGTAATAGTACTAACCACTGCGCCGCCGTTCTGCTTAATGCTATGCATGATGGCAAACAACCTCAAAATAAGACCCAGTTTATGAAACGAAGTTGTCATCTAAATGTATGCTAGCTTTACAAGAGAAGCATGGCTAATTAATTCCCTTATCAGTCCCACAAGGGGAATTTCTGATTGAACACTTGTGAATGGCTACACAAGCAGATTATGTCAAACATTCTCATCACTCACGTAGTGTGGCAATAGTGGGGATGCAGATTGAAAAGTAAGAGTACAAACACCTGCGTGGTAACGCACATTAGAAAGGAAAACAAGTTCAGAGCGGCTTTATTTAAAATTATACTGTATTATAGTAGCTTTACAATTGTCTAAGTCTACTTTTTGATTTAGTTTAAATTAATGAAATATATGGTTAATGAAATTAAACACGTTTTTTTGTGTCACATCATCACTTCAGTTTGACTGGTTTGAGAATTATTTAGCCCATACAGTTTGATCAATCAACCAACTTTACCTCTGCGTTGGTCCAGGATCTTGCAGAGGTCATGTACAGATAACAGCTGTTCTTATATCTGATCCAACCAGAGGGACACAGGAAAACCCTAGAAAGACCTAGAGACACAAAAGAAAGACTAATGTTTTGCAAGCATACTATAGTTTTTAGAATAGAAAAATCGGAGCTGCTGGAATGGTATTGTGCTCACTTTACCAAACCATCGTAACTAAGAGAGAGCTGAGCTTGAAGGCAAAGCTCTCGATCTACCGGTCAATGTTTTTTCCTACTCTCACCTATGGCCATGAAAGTGGGGTCATGACCGAAAGAACAAGATCTCGGATACAAGCGGCTGGAATGGGTTTTCTCAGGAGGGTGTCTGGTGTCTCCCTTAGAGACAGGGTGAGAAGTTCAGACATTGGTGAGGGACTCGGAGTAGAGCCACTGCGCCTCCAAGGGGAAAAGAGCCAGTTGAGATGGTTCAGGCATCTAGTAAGGATGCCTCCTGGTCGCCTCTCAAAGGAGGTTTTCCAGGCACATCCAGCTGGGAGGAGGCAACGGTTTAGACCGAGGACTAGGCAGATGGATTATATTTCAAACACTGGCCTGGAAAGGCCCTGAGATTCCCCAATCAGAGCTAGTTGATGTTGCAAGGGAAAGGAAAACTTGGAGTTCCTGGCTGAAATCTGCTACCTCTGTGAGCTGACACCGGATAAGTGGTTGACAATGGATGGCACTACAGTAGGGTATGATGATAAAGAATTTTTCCGTTTGCTTACCAGGAGAGGGAACCATTTCCACTTCATTTTGTACTTCAGCTATGGGGGACAGGAACAGATGGGATGGATTATATTAGTCATAATTTACACCCAATGAGTTAGAGCTGGTCATTGTATGGATGTAAAGTTGATATTTTGATAAAAGACTAAATATTGTCTGGGATTTTGGTTATGCTAGCATGATGATATGACTTAACTTGTCATTCTGTGCTGCATCAAAATAAAATTATACAATTATACACATTTCTGAACTAATTCTACTATTTCAGCTGAACGAAACTAACAATTAAGGCCTTGAGATGCTTATCATCACACCCCCATCTCCTACTATTCTTATGTGTAGATATCTTGTGAAAACATCAGTAGTCATCCCCAAAATATCATGTTATTGATATAAAGCTAGCTAGCCAAAAATATTGCAGTATTTGAGTTTGTCAGTATTGCCCTGTCCTTCAAGTAATGTCTTTACATCATATTATGCATTTTTCCACAGTGATTTTTTGTGTGAGCATCTTACCTGGGACAGTGTCTTGATCCAATTCCTTTGGTACAGCTTCCACTGAAAGGTATGCACACAGGACAATGTTAAATCAAACTACTGTACTGCTGAGACGCCCTGCAAATTGCATTGGTCCTATGAACCCATATGCAATCTGATTTAATAAAAAAAAACACTAACATGTTAAGGGTTTAATTCTCTGTGAATGTTGTGCAGTGTTGTATCTCACCTGCTGCAGCCTTGACGGAGAGGGAAGCACAGAAAAGAGCTGTAAGTAGCAGAAGAGTCTTCATGCTGCTGCTGGTGAAGATGATGAAGATTTTAATGTCTGACATTAGGGGCCAAGCAGAGAAAAAAAAGGTAGAGCAATGACAAACATGAACAAAAGTTGTTAACACAGGTCTGAGTCTGAAGCTGAGCAGGTCTGTGGTAGACACCTGAACTACATTAGCTCAAGGGTAAAGCTTGTTGCTTTGAGAGGCTTTGCACCATGCCTGGATTTTCTGTTCATAAACAGATGTATTTGGATCATATACTCCTACATCACTAGTAGGTCTGTTGGCATTACCAGCCATCAACGTCAGTACAATGTGTGCACAGGTTTTCTCCTATGCTGCGCCCTATTCCATCCCGTCACATCCACTTACTAGACTTAATTACCGAATTCAAAATTGCTTAAAACCCTAATTTTTAACTAGCCTACTCAAATCTAACTCAAACATACGTGGGTTTGGATAAAAGCATCCGCTAAGTGGAATTGTAATGCAACATTGTAACAAATTCATCTTGTTGCTAATGCCTGCTGATGAACACTCTATTTCTTATTCTGTGTTTTATTGTTCATCGCAATAATGCTTTTACTGCTTTGTTTTGTCGTATTTGATGTAAGCTGAACCTTGAGTGTCATGAGAGGAGCCTTTAGAGGGCGGCATAGCTCAGTGGGTAGAGCGGTCGTTTGGCAATCGGAAGGTTGCAGGATCGATCCCCGGTCCTGCATATAGCATTTCGAGGTGTCCTCGAGCAAGACACTTAACCCCTAAATGCTCCCCGAGCGCCATATGTTGGCAGCTCACTGCTCCTATACAATAGGTTGAGTTCAAATGCAGAGAAATCCAAATTTCCCATTGCAGGACTGAGAAGCGAATC
>OMLC01100570.1:0-15413 GCA_900302585.1 Regalecus glesne
CTTAATTTCACAGTCCAAGAAAGCCAACACATCATTGCAGTTAATGACCAACTTGCATATGAAACCAGCTATTTGTTCTGTAGCATGCAACTGTATTGTTTATAAGGGTGGGGATGCTTGCAGTATGCTCAGACAGAATATGTCACCTGTTTGAGGAATGAAACGTTACTGAATAAACTTGTTATCCTGTTGAACTGATTCACCTTTTTGTCCAACAGGCATATACATGTAGTTGCTCACAAACTGACATTTCAATCCTACCTCAAGAAGGATCCTCAAGGAAGGAGAGGCTGAAATAATACTGTGGAGGGGCAGAATATATTTAAGATTCAAGATGTATACTGCTACTACTACTTTTGGCTGCTACCTTTATGGGTCCCCACAGCTAATCATCAATCTCCATCTCTTCCTGTCCTCAGCATCTTTCTCTATCACACCACTCACCTGCATATCCTCCCTCACCACATCCATAAAACTCCTCTTTGACCTTCCTCTTTTCCCCCTTTCTGGCTGCTCCATATTCAGCATAATTCTCCCATTATAACCAGCATCTCTCCTCTCCAACCTAACCATTTCAATCTTGCCTCTATTGCTTTATCTCCAAACTGTCCAACCTGAGCTCCCTCTCTAATATGGGGCGGCATAGCTCAGTGGGTAGAGCGGTCGCCTGGCAATGGGAAGGTTGCAGGTTCGATTCCCGGTCCTGCATACAGCATGTCGAGGTGTCCTTGAGCAAGACACTTAACCCCTAACGGCTCCCCGAGCGCCATATGTTGGCAGCTCACTGCTCCTATACAATAGGTTGGGTCAAAAATGCAGAGAAATCCAAATTTCCCCTTGCGGGACTGATAAGGGAATCCTTTCTTTCGTTTTTTTCTAATATACGCATTCCTAATATTGTCCTTTCATCACTCCAAATGCAAACCTTAGAATCTTCAACTCTGTCACCTCCACTTCCTCCTCCAGGGGTTTTGTAAATCCTACGGTCTACAAACCATACAATATAGCTGGTCTAATTGCGATCTTACGAACCGTCCCTTTTACTCTTGCTGGTACTCTTCTGTCACAATTCACCCCTACAAACTTCTAAACACATTCCACCCTGCCTAAACTCTTCAGTTCACCTCTGTTCCACACTCCCCAGTTAATTTGGACAGCAGATCTCAACTATTTGAACTCAGCTACCTTTCTCACCTCTATTTCTAGCATTTTCACCATTCTGCTGTCACCCCACTTATATGTATCATCTTGCTCTTACGGACTTTCATTCCTCTTCTCTCCAGTGCATACCTCCACCTCTTCAGACTCAACTCAGCCTGCTCCCTACTCTCACTACAGATCACAATGTAATCTGCAAACATCAGAGTTCATTAGGACTCCTGTCTGATCTCGTCTATCAACCTGTCCATCACTGTTGTAAACAAGAAAGGGCTCAGGGCCAATCCTCTACTCTGAACAAATCCATCACTCCTACTGCACACCTCAATATTGTCACACTGGCCTTATAATAATAATATAATAAGAATAATAATGATGATGATGATGATGATGATGATGATGATAATTCCCTTAACAGTGCCGCAAGGGGAAATTTGGATTTCTCTGGATTTTTGACCCAACCTATTGTATAGGAGCAGTGAGCTGCCAACATATGGCACTCGGGGAGCAGTTAGGGGTTCATTGTCTTGCTCAAGGTCACCTCGACATACTGTATGCAGGACCGGGGATCGATTCTGCAACCTTCTGATTGCCAGACGACCGCTCTACCCACTGAGCTATGCCGCCCCAATACGTATAATGCACCACTTTTATATGGGAATATGCTTCTCTGCCACTCCTGACTTTCTTATACAGTTCCACACCTCTTCTCTCAGCAGCCTCTCATATGCTTTCTCTAAAGCCACAAAAGACAAAATGTAACTTCTTCTAACCATCTCGGTAATTTTCCATCGACGTTCTCAAATGAAACATTGCATCGGCGGTGCTCTTCCGTAGCATGAAACCATACTCCTGCTCACTAATCATCACCTCTTCTCTTAGCCTAGCTTCCGCACCTCTTTCCCATATTTTCATTCTGTGGCTGATCAACCCAACCTCTGTAGTTGCTACAACTCTGCAATTCTCCCTTATTACTGAAAATTGTATGCTTCTTCTCCACTTCTTCTCCACTCCTCGGGCATCCTCTCACTTTGCAAGATTGTGTTGAACAATCTAGTCAAAAACTCCACTGCCATCTCTTCTAAACAACTCCATGCCTCAACATGCATGTCACCTGGGTCAACCACATTTCCACTCTTCATCCTCATCATTGCTGCCCTCACTTCATCCTCGTTAATCTTGATCTATAACTTTGAGGTATCAAAGCCATCAGCACTTCCTGATTTACTTTCTCTCATTTTCTTCATTCATCAGCCCCTCAAAGTATCCCACATTTTTAACAGACTTTCAACAGACTTTCAACTTTCAACAGACTATCACACTTCATCTTTACCAACTTCATAACTATACTCTGCTGTACTCATTCTGAGTCTCCTTGCTGTCCAGTTGACACACCAAGTACGTTCCTACCAGTCCCCCTCACTACTTCTGCCATGGTTGCCCAGCCATCTGGAAATTCTTCACTACCACCCACCGCCTATCTTAACTCCTCCTTAACTCCAAAAAAAGTATTCCTTCTTAAACTTCATCATTTGATCCTTATCTTTGGCTTCATTTTCTTCCTCTTCATCTTCAAAGTCATCCTACACACCATCATTTGATGTTGCCTAACTGTCTCCTTCCATGTAACAACCTTGCAGTCTCCGATGCCCTTCATGTCTTCTACATAAGATATAGTCACCTTGTGTACAATTTCCTCCACTTTCATACTTAACCCTGTCTTCTTCCTCTTTCTTTAATTATGTATTCACCACAGCCATTTCCATCCATTTTGCAACCCCCCCCTCATCTGTCTCTGCACATTCCTCTCTTGACACTGTACCTACCCATCACCTCATATCCTCCTTTCCCTTCCCTAACATGTCTGTTGAAGTCAACTCCAATCACTACTCTCTCCTCCTTGGCTACACTCTCCATCACTTCATCCAGCTCCCTCCAGAAATCTTCTTCTCTTTCATCTTGTATCCAACTTGCAGGGCATATGCGCTGATCAAATTAATCATTACATCTTAAATCTCCAGCTTCATTCTCATGACTCTTAATGACAGTCTTCCAATACACCCTTGACATACTCTTCCGTCAGGATTATTCCTCCTCCATTTCTCCTTTTATCTGCACCATAGTTTGAACGTACCTCCAATATCCCTGGTCTCACCCCCTTTCCACTTGGTCTCTTGCACAGATGGTACATCTACCTTCCTTCTCTCCATCATATCAGTAAGCTCTCTCCCTTTACCAGTCATAGTGCCAACATTAAAGTTCCAACCCTCACATCTACCCTCCTACCCTTCCTCCTTTTCTGCCATCACTGGACCTTTCTTCTTTCCTTCTCTTTCAGCCAACAGTAGCATAATTTCCACTGGCACCCTGCTGCCTAGCTCCTGGCCGGTGGTGGTTATTGGTTACACAGGCCTCAATCAATCCCATATGAAATCAGATTTGTGATCCTTATATTTCATTTGGTGAAAGTTTTACACAGGATGCCATTCCTGGGGTAACCACCAAACATATGAACGGGATTACAGGTAAAGGGCTAGATGCCATCCAAGCATTCATGCACTTGTTTCCATGCCTGTCACCAGAATTACAAATTCAAGACAATGATCATATATACTTCTGTTCATAGAAAGCTACACAACCACCATTTAAGATCATTTTAGGTGTGTGTATGTGTACATATACAAGACAAAAGGCAGTGAACACAATGAAAAGCTCTAAAAAGCTCCAGCTACTTAATAAGAAAAAGTATTATTTTGTAAAATAAACTGTTTTACTTTGTATCTATGATACCATGTCCTGATTGCCCTCCCATTTTCTTGTCACAGCTCTAGTAAAGTCAACAGCAAAGGTATTCCTCCATTACTTCTGTTGATTTCTAAACCAAGAGTGGGCCTTTTTATTCACCTTTAGAAATGTCATGATGCATTTAAGATAGTGGCAAGATGGTAAATCAACTCAACTTAGTGTGTAGGTGCAAGTGCAGTCAATGAGGCCGGGGCTAAGTTCATGACCATGACCTTTTCCAAGTCTCTGTCCTTCCCTCTCTTTTATCTCTACCTGTTTGTCGTGTTCAGTTCATTCTGCCATTTAAGCTGTCCATCCTCCAGCACACTGTCATACCACAACACCATGCTCCCAGGGACCCGTTCATGCATCTTTTCTGTCAGATAGCGTAGGAACAGAGGTATGTTCATCGCTGAGCCCTTCTAGAAAGCAGAAAGAAAAAAAAATATTTATTAGACTGTCGTAATTGTGAACAATGACTCAAAATTCAGGAAAATATTAGCAAAAAAACTTTGTTTTCAGGAGATGCCCTGGTGGCTGAACCAATTCATGAACAAACAATTTGGGCTTATTTTCTGTCCCTTGGCAAGATATAAAACACATATATTACCTAAAACTCATTATGTACAATAACCAGATACTACCAGCATACACAACCTAAAACTCACTCTACATAACACTCTACAGAACATATACTACCTAGTAGATACAAGCAAAGGTCATGTGGGTAGATCGCATTGCATTTAAAAAATTAGATGGCCAATAGATCGCCATGCGATCTACCCACACTACCTTTGTGTTCGACTGGTAGATCGTGATTGACCTATTGAGAACCTGTAGATCATTTTGACTTGGTCATTTTATAAATAGCTCGCATGCTAAAAAGTGTGAGGACCCCTGGTCAAGAATGACTGATTATTGTCAGATTTCCTGACTAGAACATTTTCGTCATAGCCACAGACTTCCAAGAATTTGGGAATGGACTTTCATTAATGAAACAGTTGATAATGCAAGCAATTGGGGCAATAAATGATTGTGTTTGAGCTTTAAGAAGCATGGTATCCATTTCAAATAAATCTCAAGTTTTAGAATTCCTTAATTGAGGAAATACTAAAGCAGGCAAAGGAATATTGTCCCGCTGTGGGTTTGAATATGCCACATCTGCACCATCTGTTCCTGAGGCACATGCTTAGCAACAAGCAATGAGATATTACAGCTCCCCCTGATATTTCCTGCCTTATTCTTCATTTGGCTATGAAGATGTAAAATGCTATGTGCCACAATGTTGTCCCAGGTTGTCTTAACCGACAGTATTCACACACAAAAATGCAAAAGGATTAATGACTTTGGGCAACAATGGATACATCTTTAATACATCGGCAAGATATATTGTTAAAAAAAGTTTTAATTTGTTTGCATTAGATTCTTCAGGATTTGGGTTTTAAAAGAGTGGAGGAAAAATTACTGTAATTAATAGTATTTATTTTATTAAAAAAAACTGTTATGTAGGGCCTCCAGTGGCATAGGGGGTTAAGGCACCTATGTTCAGTGCATCTCTGCAACATGCAGTTGGGTGTTCGAATCCCGGCCGTGCCATTTCTAACCACGGCTGAAGGTCCATAGTTAGTGGGATATATTTGGCTAAGCCTCACATGGGTATAGGGTTTAGGTGGGATAAAGTATTTTGGGTTCACTAGTGTCCCTCTCTGGGTCATCCGGGCGCTCGCAGGTTAAGTGAACGGAAAGTACCCTGCTTCGTTCTCCTCCGATGGCCAAGCACTGTGTTTACCCGCAAGACCGCGATGTGCAAAATAGCGAGGGCTAGTCATCACGTGAGTTGGAGGACTCAAATGCTACAGCTTCCTCCTTCCTGTCAATGTTCTAGAGGGGTATCAAAGCAACTGACTCAGGGGTAGGCAACTCTGGGAATTCGGTTTGAAAAAAAAGGTGTTTTTTTTTTAATAAAAAAAAAATCATGTTAAACAATATATAAACAATGTGCTATGTTAGCATTAATTGGCTTTACATTTATAAAGACATTCAAGGAATAATTAGAATTATACAATTATTTAAACAAAAACATGTATTTGCCTAAATGTAAATATATGTACTAGAGAATAAGTACAACTCACACTGACGATATTTTCAATGTTAATAAGCCACCCATCGAAGCAGTAATAATGGCTTATCTGCACCAGCTTATCAGCCACTTCACGGTAAGATTCTTCTTCTCTCAGAAAGGCGTCACACACGGTGGCCCCTTCAGTCCATTCAGTAATGAAGGTACCTGGAAAGTGGAGCAAGGCAGTCAATGTAAGGCCAAACTTTAATTAAAAATCTAAAGACAATGGGAAAGAGCATTCAGAGCATATCTTGTTTCTATAATGTGACATGTTTCAAAGTAAAACATTAGGGCAGGAAAAAATATAGGTCGAGATATCCTTCAGGATTTGATTTGATTGTGCAGAACATTTCATGACATCATCAGTCGGAATGTTGCTCTCCTCATGGTCAGGCTTTGTAACGCAAGCAAAAAAGCTTCGCTGTTTTAGAGGGAGGAAAAAAAGAGTAGATATTCGAGTAAAATTAATAAAAGGCTGCCACGGTGGCCACCTTACAATGCATACTACATGACCACAATGGCCCTGGTTCAATACCAGCCAGGGACCTTTGTTCCCTATCCTACCCATCTTACCTCCCCCCTTGTTTCCTTTCTACCACTTCATCGTCCACTATATAGAGTTTGGTCCATAAATATTTGGACAATCACACATTTTTCCCAATTTTAGCCCTGAACATTACCACGATGCATTTGAAAATAAATAATAGAAATGAAGGGGCGACATGGCTCAGTAGGTAGAGCGGTTGCCTGGCGATCGGAAGGTTGCAGGTTCCATCGCCGGACCTGGAGAGAAACGTGTCGAGGTGTCCTTGAGCAAGACACTGGTCCCCTAACTACTCTGCCCTGTGATAGACTGGCGACCTATACAGAGTGTACCCCGCCTTTCGCCCAATGAGAACGGAGATAGGCTCCAGGTCCCCCGTGACCCAATTTCAGATAAGCGGTTGACGATGGATGGATGAATGGATGGTTGACAATTGATGGATGGATATGTATGGATATATATAAAGACAGAGGATAGAGAAAAATCAACAACAAATAGAGAAACGGATAAACAAATGATAATGTCTCCTGTTCAAAAAAGGAGTTGGAAGAAGTATACACTTTTACATTCCCACCCTTTTTACCTATTCATCATAGATTATATAGTTTTATTCTACTTTTAATTATATGTATGAACATTGTATCTCTATATAATCCTATACGACTGTATATAAATATATGTTTTAGTATATATATAAATATATAATATTTATACTAAACAAATGCCGTATAATATACAACTTCTTCTACTTATTGTTTATATCTGCTCCCAATTGCTCCCAATTAACACACTTCCTCTTCCCTATACCTCCTAAACAAGGATTTTTATGCATCTTTTTTTTACTGTTTTATGTTGCTGTGATAATTTTCGCAAGCCGAAACCTCCCATTTGCAGAAAGCTACATTCTGAGACCTACGGATTCACTTGTGCTACTCAGTCATAAGTTCATAAGTTTCATAAGTTGTGGGACTATAAATGCATCCCAGAATCCTATAAAAAGAAAAAAGTGGTTAAGCTATCTGAAGTCCCATCAAGCAGATATTGCTTTATTTCAGGAGACTCATTTGGAGGGTAAAGAAGCAGATTAGCTAAAACGTGTTTGGGTAGGGCAGGTAATTGATAGCTCATACAGCACTAAGAAGAATGGAGGGCAATACTGGTGCACAAGAAATTAAACTTAGTCATGCTCAAAACAACAAACTTAAAGGAATTTTCTCCGGCTTTTATGGGTGTATAGTCCCCAAAAAGTAACCTTAAAATTGAATTTCAGCAGACCTCACCTAAACACAACCTACTCTATTATCTGCTCGCTAGCACCCCCAAAGATAGTGTTTTTAAGCAAAATAAGTAACTTTATCTCTCGCAAGTATACATTTTATCTCAATACAGTCACCACAGTAAACTCTGCTGACAGGTTAGAAGGGATGACATAAATGTCTAGTTCTTACAGTACTGTTATAACCGAGGACACGTTCACCATATGTGTGCTGGATGACTTAAAAATACACATACTCTTAGTTAGATACATCCATCCATCCATCCATCTATTGTCAACCGCTTATCCGAAATCGGGTTGCGGGGGAACTGGAGCCTATCTCCGTTCTCATTGGGCGAGAGGCGGGGTACACCCTGCATAGTTCGCCAGTCTATCACAGGGCAGAGCAGTTAGGGGAACGGTGTCTTGCTCAAGGACACCTCGACACGCTTTTCTGCAGGACCGGGGATCGAACCTGCAACCTTCTGATCGCCAGGCGACCGCTCTACCCATTGAGCCATGCCGCCCCTATTAGTTAGATACAGTTAGACAAAAAAGCACAAAGTAATACATAAGAAACTATTATAGGAAAAAATGTAAATCACTATATCATTCTCTTTTTTTCTTCATGTTACTATAGAACAACTATTCCCACTGGTTGGCTGCAGTGCCCCATCTAGTGGGCCACAGAGACGGTGGTCCTGCTAAATGATTATGGATCAAAATTAAAATTAAATTTCCCAACCAAGTTATTTATTTCATTATCCTAATATGCTCAAGAATTCCCATTAATAAAAACATGTCAAATCAGAGTTAATAATTTCAATAACCAATTATGTTTAAATATCACCACGCCTATCATGAACCATCATAAAGTAGAGACAAAATTGTTTTGGAACTTTTTGGAACAAACCAGAGGGACAAAAAGAGAGCTGAGCCAGAAGGCAAGGCTCTAAATCTATCAGTCAATATTCATTCCTACTCTCACCTACGGCAATGAAGGTTGTGTCATGATCAAAAGAATAAGATTGTGGCTAAAATAGGGGTATGAGGCTGCACTGTTTCCAACCACAGCCGGAGGTCCATAGTTAGTGGGGCATAATTTGCTAAGCCTCACATAGGTATAGGTGTTAGGTTGGATAAACTATTTTGGGTTCGCTAGTGTCCCCCTCAGGGTCGTCTGGACGCTTGAAGTTAAGTGAACAGAAAGTACTCTGCTTCGTTCTCCTCCAACAGTCATGCACTGTGATTTCCCTGCGAGACCGCAATGTGACAAAATAGAGAAGGCTTGTCGTCATGTGACTTGGAAGAGACACATGCTAGGGCTTCCTCCTTCCTGTCAATTTTCTATCAAAGCAACTGACCCAGTCATAGGCAACTTGATGAATTCGGGTGGGAAAAAAGGAGGATGAAAAATATGGAAAATGGGGGTATGAGGCGGCATAGCTCAGTGGGTAGAGCAGTCATCTGGCAATCAGAAGGTTACAGGTTTGATCCCCTGTCCTGCAGAAATTTTGTTGAAGTGTCCTTGAGCAAGACACTGAACCCCGAGCTGCTCCCAAAGTGTCACGTGGCAGCTGCTAACAGCTCCTGTACTATAAGATGGTTTAAAATACTGAGAAATTCAAATTTCTCCTTGTGGGACTGATAAGGGAATCTTTTGTTTTTTGCTCTGTGACCTGACTTCAGATATGTGGTTGATGATGGGTGGATAGTGAAAAGTACATTTGATAGATAATCAGCTGTTTTATATAAATAATTGAAGTTTTAACAATTGCATATCACAATAAGCATTTTTCTATTTCGTACAAAATATAAAAAACAAGATGACTAAATTGATATGGAATTGGTTCTACATGTCATGGGTTATTATCTCACCAAGAACGATGACTCCATGCTTGTGTGCAGCATTAGTCCAAACTGCAGGAGGAATGGTCACCATGTTGTGTGAGAAATAGTTGAAAATGTCAATGAACTGCCAGTGGTAGAAAGAATATGGAGCCTCTGACTCTGTACCCTGAGCAAACCTTAATTTAGAAACAATGGATTAAATTAGGAAATTGCTACATCAATCGGAGATTTGATAAAACAAATAATAACACAACTCAGTCTGATAGAATACTCTTAAGAAATCAATGCCAATTGTGAGCCAGAGAAACCTGATATGTTACAAAATTAAAACTCATCCCCATGATTCTATAAGGATTCTAACTTGGTTATCAATCTTGGCAAACCAGGACACCATTCAGGGTGAAAACTGTGGTTGAAAATAGTTATCCTTTAAGTAAATATGTTAACATTCTTCAATCTATCCCTTTAGAGATGTAAAACAACAAAGCAGAGACTACTTTCAATTTAAATATCCAGCCTAAGTAGGAATCCACACCTGTCTTCAAGGTAACCACCCATCATGTCATGAGATACCAGGGTCCGCTGAGGACAAACTGCAAGGGGGGGCTCCCGGCTGCTAAGTGGGATCGTTGCCACATTGAAGGGGTTGGCCTTGCTCTGTTGCCATGACAATAACTCCTCCAAGGTCTGAATGCCACAACTGATTGGTTCAGTGGTTTCGGCATCATAATGATTGACTGGGAAAACAAATATAGAGTAAAACATATGTTTGCTTAATAATGCATGTAGTTAAAACTAATAATAACAATTGTGGCCCAGTTGTGAGCCAGTTTAATTTCTACCACTGTAGATTCCACCTCAAGGGCAATGTTTATATTTATGTCATGCCAAAATTGCTTAAATTAGTTTCTAACACTACTCCTTCTTGACTTAAACAGAGGACCTTTCCCATCCTAACCATAACACAAAGCTATGCCTTTTGCAAATAATTATTGGACCAAATGCTAAATTCACTAGTCTTTAAGGATGCTCCATAATCCAGATAAGGAAATCACAAAAAAGTTGAATGAAATCATTAGGATACAACGTTTAGTGAAAGGCTTTCTCTTTTAATAAACGCTTCATAAGGATGAACTGGTTCAACCGTTTTTGTGTAAATTCATGTTTTCTTTTCATTCATTGTCATGTTTGGCATGTCCCACCAAAAGAGCCATTAACAACTCAGTCAGTAGTATAATTTCGGATTATTTTCCTACTCTGTAACTGGAATTTTTGAAACTGTCAAAGAAGTGTCCAATAAAACTGTCCTTTTTCTGGAATTTTGATAGAAGTTGCCCTAACCTGGAAGCAAAGAGGATGTGTAGATAACTTCATGGACACAACTTGAATCCTCCGGTTGACCAAAAGAAGACTCCAATCTGGCAAAATAACAATGTGGATTATCAATTATAGTTAAATCTGAGAAGTGCTAACGGCGAGAACATCGTCAGGTTAAAACTATCGTATTGTGTTTTATCAGCTGGTAACACATCAGGAACCCTACCTGCTCTTTTCAGTTTCGGTCAATGTACCCCCAGCATCATCGTCTAGCTCCTCTTCTCGGTTTCCTTGAGGTGAGTTTTTGATTTGACCTGTCGCTGATGCCATTTAACCAGTCTTTTAGTGATTTTCAACTTTTCAACAATATTAAACAAGTGCTCATATTGCTCATGTTTTCCCGTCTTCTTTTTCTTGTGTTTCCGGTATAGTAGGTGAAATAATGTGTACTACTGCCATCTGCTGTACAATTAATAGACCTACATAAAAGAGGTGAATCAGTTTAACTGGATCAGAAGTTGTATGGATCCAGTTGAACTGATTCACCTCTTTTTTGGGATTTCCATACCTGGATTATTGCATATGCATCAAGACAATTAATAGACTCATTTTACAATGCTGATTGCAAATATTCCCCAATCCTCTGTGACTAGTGCTCATTAACACTGAATGAGCAGTCAAAGACCAAACTTGCATCTGAAACCAGCCTATTGTTGTGTTGAATCACTGTATTGTTTATGAGGGTGGGAAGGCTTGCTGTCCGCTCAGACTGAATATGTCACCTGTTAAGAGTGATGAAACAATTCCGAATGGACTTCTTGTGCGGTGGAACCGATTCATCTTTTTTTTGGTGAATCAATAGACTATTTTTCAGAGGTTTTCATGAGAACTATTTTCAAATCGGGTAGCATTGGTATATGACTTTAACAAAAAACAAAAATTTGCTATCATTATTTTCACAGAACGAGAAGCTCACATAGAAGCAAATGCTGGACATAATTTCAACCTTTTATAAGAGCGTTCCTCAGATGGAGATATCTCTTCATGGGTAAATAGTAAATGAAGTTGATAATTGCCTTTTATAATCAAGGATGGTCGTTCCTTCTTTACATAAATAGCTTCTTTAACACCCCTTTCAAACCAGCGTCCCTCCCTATCGAGGATGTGAACATCATGATCATTAATAGAGTGGTCACTAACCTGTAGATGGATGTAGTCTGTAGCAGAGTCCGAGCCTGAGATGTTGGCTCTCCTGTATTGTTGCATTGTCTTGGCCAGAGTCTGTTTTGCTTCCCCATATTTGTGGATGGATGTGGTAAGGGAGACCATGCAGGTGGCTGGTGTGACAGGGGAAGATGCATCAGGAAGGATGAAATGGAGATTGGTGATCCACTGTGGTGACCCAAAACAGGAGCAGTCGAGTGTGATTGCTGTAGTAGTAGTAGTAGTAGTAGTAGTAGTAGTAGTAGTAGTAGTAGTAGTAGTAGTAGTAGTAGTAGTAGTAGTAGTAGTAGTAGTAGTAGTAGTAGTAGTAGTGGTAGTAGTGGTGGTGGTGGTGTTGGTGGTAGACCTACTTACATACAGGTTGGTGATCCACATTGCATCTTGGTTTACCTACAGCATGTTTTATTAGTTAAAAACTCTGGAATCTTGGGAATTTTAAGTAAATATTTTGGATTTCAATGTGCTCCAGGATATTATAACAGCTTTCCCCCCCTTCAGGATATTGGAAGCAATACTAGTGATACATTAATCCGGATTTCTTGGTAGGCATCACTACCCATACCCTGTGGGATGTCCGTTGGAAACACCTACAGATTTTTTTCTCTGATTCTCTTCGATCAACATAGCAAAAATCAATTTCTTACCCATTTAAAAAACCTCTTCCTCATAAACAATGTCAGGAAGGAACTAAACTTACTTTTCCTTAGGCAAAGGGGACATTGACAAGCAATTAAAATGTTTCATAAACTTTAAATATGTGAATAAAATAGCTAAAACCATGTAATTTTGAATTAAAAACCGTTTAAAAACATTTGACATCTATACTCAACCGATTATCCGAAATCGGGTCGTGGGGGGACTGGACTCTATCTCCGTTCTCATTGGGCGAGAGGCAGAGTACACCCTGTATAAGTCACTAAATCTATCAAAGGACAGAGTAGTTAGCGGAACAATGTCTTGCTCAAAGACACTTTCACACGCTTCTCTGCAGGACCAGGGATCGAACATGCAACCTTCCGATCGCCAGGCGACCACTCTACCCACTGAGCCATGCCGCCCCCTCATTCCTTCGGTCAAACTCAAATTAATCCAAAAGTCCAAAATGATATTTTGAAGTTATCACCATTTCAAAGCTTAATAGCAACATAACTGGTAGAATTTAAGTGAAGTAATCACACAAAAATGTATACGATGGAGTTGACATGGCTCAGTGGGTAGAGCGGTCATCTGTCAATCGGAAGGTTACAGGTTCGATCTCTGTACCTGCAGAGAATCGTGTCGACGTGTCCTTGAGCGAGACACTGTTCCCCTAACTGCTCTGCCCTGTGTTAGACTAAGTGATCTATACAGGGTGTACCCCTGCCTTTTGCCCAATGAGGACTGAGATAGGCTCCAGTTCCCCCACGACCCGATTTTGGATAAGCGATTGACAATGGATGGATGGATAATATACATAGAAATTACGGTTACAATAACTTCCTGTGTAGCCATTTATCTAATTTTATCCCCACAGCAGACTTTCAGTTGAAATTACATACAAATGACGAACAGTTTATCAGTATAATGGCGGAGTTTATATTGAAAAATTCACTAAACCTAGCAGAATTACATGACATTGTGTCATGCCAATAAACACTGTATTCACAAATGTAAAATACAGAGTACACTAACCTGAATGTAGCTGAATTTCCCATCTCACTATAAGTCCTCAAATTGGGGGTATGGATATGAACTTGGGTAGCCTGTGGAGGATTAAGGCCAGATGCCCTTCCTGATGCCCTCTGACAGGGGTTTGTAACCTGGGGGGCACCCCCATTAGGGGGCGCCAAAGATCACAGTGGAGGTATGGGGCCTTGGATGATTTCAGCCATATGTTTAGTAAAATATTGGTTCAAAAAAACTACATGAGTATATTCAAATCCTAACTACTAAAAATCAAAGATTATATTTCATATGTATTGTATATCCTACCTCTCCGAGGAACCATCACCTTATCGTGGTGGAGAGGTTTGCGTGTCTCTATAATCCCGAGAGCTATGTTGTCTGGAGCCTTGTGCTCTGGTTAGGGTCTCCCATGGCAAATTAGTCTCTGGTGAGGGACCAAACTAAGAATGGTTCAAGAAAACCCCATGAAATATCTAAAAAAAAGTGACGTTACCCTGCCCGGAGGAAGCCCGGGGCCCTCGTCTGGAGCCAGGCCCAGAAGGAGGGCCCGTCAGCGAGCGCCTGGTGGCCGAGTTTACCACGGAGCTGGGCCGGGCTCAGCCCGAAAAAAGCAACGTGGACACTTCTCTGTCCTGTAGACCCATTACCTACAGGAAGAACCAGTGGGGTCGGGTGCACTGCCAGACAGGTAGCAGTGAAGGCAAAGGGTCTCAGCGGACCAGAACCAAGCAACAGAAGCTAGCCTTAGGGACGTGGAATGTCACCTCCTTGGGGGGTAAGGAGCCAGAGCTTGTGTGGGAGGTGGAACGGTACCAACTAGATCTGGTGGGGCTCACCTCTACTCAAAGCATCGGATTGGAACCAAGGTCTTAGATAGGAGTTGGATTTTATACTATTCAGGAGTTGCCCAAGGTGAGAGAAGCCAGGCAGGTGTAGGGATTCTCTTAAGACCCCGGCTGAGGGCCACTGTATTGGAATTTAACCCAGTAGATGAAAGAGTCATGTCCCTAAGCTTTAGGATTATGGGAGGAAAAACTCTGACTGTTGCCTGTGATTATGCACCAAACAGTACTTCAGAGTATTCAACCTTTTTGGAGACCATGGATGGAGTCCTGAATGGAGCTCCAGTAGGGGAATCTATCATTTTACTGGGAGACTTCAATGCACATGTGGGTAATGATGGAGACACTTGGAGGGGTGTGATTGGGAAGAACGGCCTCCCTGATTTGAACCCAAGTGGTGCTTTATTGTTAAACTTTTGTGCCAGTCATGGATTGTCCATAACAAACACTATGTTTGAACATAAGGATGCTCATAAGTGTACATGGTACCAGAGCACCTTAGGGCAAAAATCAATGATAGATTTTGTAATTGTATCATGTGATTTAATGCCACTTATTTTGGACACTCGGGTGAAGAGAGGAGCAGAGCTGTCAACTGACCACCATCTAGTGGTGAGTTGGGTCAGGTGGAGAGGGAAGCCTCAGGACAGA
>OMLC01100575.1:0-11976 GCA_900302585.1 Regalecus glesne
TGAAGGAGAGGCTATGAACTGCTGGGGGAAGACCGACACACTGGCTGCTCCCTTGTTCCCCACAAGACCTAGCCAGCGGCAGCGGGCTGTAAACAAAAGGTTAGGGACCAGGTGAGCGTGAGGTAAATGGTGAGTGGATTTATTTTTATAAAGCACTTTTAAAGTCTAGCGACCACTCAAAGCACTTTGCAATGTATGGCTCACATTTACCTGAGCATGGGGGACTAAGGCTGGAGGACCTTTCTTGACACCCCACGGTGAGATGAAACCCACAACTCCTGACTTGCAGGCGTATGCTCTACTGCTGAGCCACTATGGCCCAAGTCTTTTCCTTTGCCCTCCTCACCACCTCTCACTTCACTTTACCCTGCATCTCCTTGTACTCTTGTCTTCTGTCTTCATCTCTCCCACCTCTTAGCCAATCCCTTCCTCTGTCTACTTTGCTGCACTTCTCTCATCTCACCACGAGGGGACCTCACATCCTTGCTCTGTACCTGAAGTCCCCTCCTAGCTGTCTCTCACTACTTCTACAGCGGTCGCCCAGCCATCCAGCAACTCTTCACTACTCTTAACTCCTCCCTGAACTCCACACTACAGTCTTCCTTCATCCACTTCCACCATAGATCCTTGGCTCTGCCTTCCCTCTCTTCTTGAAATATGTATTCGCCAGACCTCTCCATCCTTTTCACTTAATCCATCCCCATCTGTCCCTCCACATTCCTCTTCTTGGCTCGCTCCTCGGCTCAGATGAAGAAGCCATGTTGTGTGAAAGAGTCTCATGTGTGATGTTGGCCCCGGGCAGAAGCTCTACATTCCGTCAGATTTCCCTGTGCTGTTTAGCTGACATGTAAAACGGCTTTTACAACATCAGATTTGTCTTTTTATTTGAATAGGAATGTTTTTCCCCCCAGTTATCATTTCCAGTAATTCCTAAGGCTCATTGGCACAGTTACAATATTGACTTTGTGAATTTTCATTTGATCAGGGGTGGTCCAGTGGTGGTCACTGTTGCCTCACAGCAGGGTCGTGGGTTCAAGCCCCAGACTGTCCCAGGTCCTCTCTGTGTGGAGTCTGCCTGTTCTCCTCATGTCTATGTAGGTCTCCTCCAGGTGCTCCGGTTTCCTCCCGCCATCATAAAGACATGCATGTTAGGGTTAGTACTCCTGCCTGTGCCCCTGAGCAAGGCAGGAGGAGGAGCTGGATTTGAACCTTCCTACTCGTCATCCTATCAGCCAACTCGCCCTCTTTTCCAGTCTCAGAGCCGACACTCAAAGTTCTGACTGTCCCTCTGTCCCTTCCATCCTCCGACCCTTCCTCCTCTCCCACTGCCTCTGGATAGGCCCTCCCCCTCTCCTCTCCTTCAGCCAACCATACAGTAAACGATGCAGAGGAAATCCCATAGGATGGACAGAAGAGGAGTTTCTTAGTCCATCAGATGAGCAGAGTGGCTCACAAGACAGACAGATAAACAGTAGGAGATCAGCGGGTTGGTCAGAAAGTGACGTTTAGCGGATCCTCGTAAGATCTGAAAACAGCCTGTTGATTCTGATTCTGATTCTTTAGTGTGCCTGTGCAGCTGCAGGGCTACATAGGAGCGAGGCTTGAGATTCTACTGCTGCTGCTGTTCCTCCAATGCTGCCATATGGCCTGGACAACAGCAGGACATTTAAAGAATAGGGATTTGGACGTGTCAAGAGTGGGCGAGGATCAAAAAAGGAAAAAAATAATCTAAAAGACAAATCAAACCTTGTGTAATGAGGTGAGGTCATCTATTGGTAATCGTAGGGATAGGTAGGGGCATCATGCAATACAAGGACACGTCCCCCTCAAACTCAGACGTTATTTCCTCCTCAAGCACTTTTCATGAACATTCCTGGGTTAATGTGGAACAACGGTCGGTGCCTCCCAGTGATCATGGATGCTGCTGATGAAGGCTGCTGACAATACCAGTGTTCTGTTGACTACCGTCCAGACCACATTTTGACCTCTACACACCACAGGGAGGGGCGTGGCTGATGATCGGAAGGTTGCAGGTTCGATCCCTGCACCTACAGAGAGGCGTGTTGAAGTGTCCTTGAGCAAGACACCGTTGCGCTAATTGCTCTGCTCTGTGATGGACTGGAGCTGATTTTGGATAAGGGGTTGACGATGGATGGATGGATGGATGAATGGATCACACACAGCTTTCCCTGCATCTCCTCTGGAACTCTTGCAGCGACCTCTCCAACTTGTGTTGTCATGGCGATGGGCAGCCATGATGTGTGCTAACACCAGCTGCATCACCAAGTGAATGGATTTCATAAAAGAAAAGGCCAAACACAAACGACGAGCTTCTTTCCCTCCATACATGCCAGTGGAAGAGGAGGAGGGAGAAGCTGCTTCACTTGTCACTCTACACACACACACACATTTATTCTCTTGATCCAGCCCATCCTGTTGCCCAGGAGCAGTGAGCAGCTGCAGCATCCAGGGACCAACTCCAGGTCGTTTTCCTACTGCCTTGCTCAGGGGCACAGGCAGGAGTATTAACCCTGACATGCATGTCTTTCTGATGGGGGGAGGAAACCCACACAGACATGTGGAGAACATACAAACTCCACACATGAAGAACCTGGGAGGGGATTTGAACCCAAGACCTTCTTGCTGTGAGGCAACAGGGGTGACCACTGGGCCATCGTGCTGCTAAAACACCAGTGTAATAGAGGTAATAGGTCAGAACTGTAAAGTTAGAGGCATAAAGCAGCCAAACTTCCATCACTGTAAACATCCTTTGAGAGAGCTACAAGTGGAACCTGCCCATTGAAGAAGGAGGCAGGGTGGGAGATGTTTTCCCTCTGAATTCAAACCATAGATTCATAGCTAACAGCAGAGGAAACACAGCATCAATCCACACTTACAGCATCTCCATCACAGCTCCAAACGCCATGGTGCTGCGGCACAACACAAATCTGCTCGTCTCCAGAATGTGAAGAACAGCTAACTCGGAAACGGTGATAAAATCCTACCAGCAAGCTGAAATACCAGACATCCAGCCACAACTATGCTAAACAAAAGCTAATGCCGGATAACGGCAACACAGAGTAGAGGCTGACAACTTTACCCCTCCGGCACGCGGCTGCAACTTCAGCCCAGGGCTGCTCCCGACCTCCTCCTCTTCCCCCACACTACCCAGTCTCCATGACAACGGGGTTCTCAAGCATAAGGGTAGGGAGAAGTATGATATGTGAGCTGAGTGTTAATGCACATGATCAACCCCCCCCCAACAGATATCCCACATCCTGCTCCACCCCCCTTCCTCATACACGACACGGTTGTTGCTGGGGGTGTGTTTGTTTTGGTACATTGCCGTCTCAAGGGCGTCATAACCTCTCTGATGCTCCGTACGCCGTTCAGTCAAGACCCATATCTTGTGTTTGTACCGCCTCACACAGCAGAATCAGCCAACACCTCCTCCTCCTCCTCCTCCTGTTGTCTCCCACACTTTTTGGAGTGACTGGCTGTCTACCGGTGGACCATCTACCCTCTCCTGCGATGCTCCTCTCTTCCCTCTACCTGTAGGTTCCCATCTTCCCGTACAGCCAGGGGCTGGTGTAAACGTCACGGATAGGCCGTTTTAGCAGTGGTCAATAACAAACGTGTCATGACGATCATCCGACAGCACTTTAGGCTCAACTGGTGAGCATGTGTGTGTGTCCCCCAACAGAGGTGAACACGAATCACAGCACACAGGCTCCCGCTGACCATAATTAATACATCAGTGCCTCTGGCGGGGGTCTCGCTCTCACTCTACCTCTCCCCATGACAGTCATTACTGCTACCTTCTCTTCTTTAGCGCTCTCCTTCCCTCTCTGGCTCTTGTTGACGTACCTCTCGATGGTCTCCTCTGCCTGGTTTGCATGGTCAAAGTGCCCACCACTGCACCCATGTTGTCACTGTGCAAACAAGCCAGCGAGCGGTCCTCTGTTTATCTGGCGACTCAAGTCAGCCTCCCGTTCTGCCTTTGCCTCCTGGTGTGACCCCCCCCTGTCTTCAAGAGGATCTGCCCCGTTTACCCCGTCCCACCGGTGGAGAGGTCCGTCACTGATGAAAAGCTCTCTTCTTACGTCTATTCCTCTTGCTTTTCTGATCTCCGTCTCCCACACACACACACACACACACACACACACACACACACACACACACGCAAGCTGTTCCTGCCTTTCCACGCCACTCCCTCCCTTCCGTGCCTCACTCCTCTCTAGTCATCACTCTGCCTTTACCTCTCGCCTCCTTCCCTCCATGCCTCTTCCTGCCCTGCTGCTCTAGTGTGGGTGACTGATCCCCAGACGAGCTAATGGTGGCAAGTCGACAGGGCTACAAGTGAGATGAAGACCTCTCGCGTTCTTTACCTGTCTATATTTCAACCCCCCCCCATCTCTCATCTACTGCGCCTGTCATCACAACCATGCACTGGAGAACCCAGCAGAGCACAGACACACATTTCTGACATGGGCTCAAGTCGCTCCTTGAAGCACGTTGTGAGGCATCTCCGTTCTACACGCAGAAGCACGTCAGCATCGCAGCCTGTGTTTGTACAATGCCCGCTGATTGGTCTACCGCTCATTTGCTCGCATTTGGGGGGACTGAGCTGACCCCATTAACGGCAGATGGAGGGAGGGAGAAAAAAAAATCAGGACAAACTCAACAAGAACTGAGGAAAAATACAAAAAAGTGGCCATTGAGAGACGGATATGCTGCCAGAGAGCATTATGGTCATTAACTGAGAAGTTACACAGCCCATCCATGCAGAAGGAAATGAGACAACTCAAATCCTATTGCTGTTCTGAAGGAGGACATACGACATGTCATCTATACATGAACACTACAGGGCTTAATGCAGAGGAGATCGATTAGCATGCCTGTGGAAACCACAGCAGATTAAAAAAAGAGATGAGACGAGATGAGACGAGACGAGATGAGATATTCCCTTATTCGTCCCACAAGAGGAAATTTGCTGTGTTATAAAACAGCAAAGTGGAAAGTACAGCAGAGGCGTAAAACAACAACAACAGCAGCAGAAACCTGGCAGTTACATTTACTCCATTACACACAGAATTATTTATGAGAAATATCAAATGCAAACAGGTCATGGGAACTTTGAGGTGAGGTTATCCCCTCCTCTGTTGGCAGAGAAGATTTGGATGAGTAAGCCATGAAAGACACGCCGGGCCCGGCAGCTCAAAAAACATCATTACTGCACGCGAGAGCGGAGACTAAACACACTGACAGACAGCTGGGGATCCCAACCCTCTGTCATCTAACGTGAGGCAGTGACACCAGTGATGAAGTCTTCAGCACACATGGAGGAGACCAAGGGAAGAATGGGAGGTTGGGTGAGAGTGTGTGTGTGTGGGTGTGTGTGTGTGAATGGATGGGGGCAGAGTGGTGGTATGTTTTTTTTTCTCCCTTTTTCAATTCCACACGCTCCATACCCAGATGTTGTGTTTTTGAGCATGCGTGTTTTGTGCGCTCTCCCTCACTGGTACACAAAACCTCTCAATTTAAAAAATGTATGAACTCCTTTTATTTTTACACCGTCATCTCTCTTCTGAAAGCTGCATTTCCCCTTTTTCTCAGAGTGAGTGGTGCTCGGGGCAAAGGGCTTGTGATAGAAGGGAGTCTGCGATGTGTAAGACAACACCTTGAATTTCCTCTATTCCACAGCATCCAAACAAAATATGATGGTAACTGTGTGCCACACACACGGGTGGGGGGATAGAGGGGTGAGACTCTTCAGCCATTCACACAGACCATATCTGTATCCTGAAAGTCTCATCAGGACATCACACTCTTCTGATCTTATGAAGGTGTTTCAAGCATGGCTTCAGAGTCTGTTTGGTCACACCAGCGTGTCTTGTTTCAGCATCCATAGCAGCAGTGAGAGCTTTTCCAGGTGGCCGGGACAGGATAACACGCTGTGAGAGATGGGTCGCTAAACTCATCCGGATGCTGGTGTGTGTGTGTGTGTGTGTGTGTGTGTGTGTGTGTGTGTGACCGCATACATGTGTGCAGGTGAGTGCTGTTTGGAGTGAGCAGCCTTGTGACTATGAAGGTAGGGTTGATGTGAAAACTAAGCAAACAGGAGTGATTAATAAAACATCAAGTCATGAATAATTTTGATATCTATCCGACTTTTACACGCCACTCTTCCTGTATTACTCTTTCTGTTCACAGTCTCTTTCCTGTATCCTCCAGCTCCACTCTCCTGTTTCAAAACATGGTCATTTTTGGCCATAATAGATAAATAAAACTAGTTTGTATTTAAAAACTCTATGATAGCAATAAATATTTAAGTAGTACCTCTTTAACACGCAATATGAAATGCTCCACAGTGAATTGGCATGGACCAAAATAATGGACCAAAATGGAAAACCAGGCCAATGGCGCGATAAACAAGGAAAAAAATACATGAAGAAAATGGAAAAGACAATTAGAGCCACTGAAAAGAAACCATGATGCTGTGAACACATATTTGAATACTTGCATGTAGACCTATACACGCAAACTCCCTCACAGAAACATACACAGATGGGAAATCAATTATTGAGATGGCTCGACCAAAAAATAAAAAAAAGGCCTCCACTCCACCACTGATGGATGGTACCACACAGACCTGGACAGTGGTCCCCACCACAAACTGACCACCTTCACTTCCTGCACAGTTTGGATGGTGTTAGCAGAGCAACAGCATGCTATCAGCCAGTCGTTATTCTCCTCTTATTTCTGCCAGTTCATGAGCTGCTGAATGATCGAGCAAGGATCTCAGGAAAAATATCAACACAGCAGCATAACCGTTATCCAACAATGGCCATGATGGTTCAATTTACGCAAGTGAGTAAAAGTCTATTTATATAGCACTTTTAAAACACATGTTTACAAAGTGCTTTCCATACATTTGGACACAAGCAAGTGGAAAAAGGTACTTCTGATAATCTTGTTGACATGGTGTTCGAAGGAGAGGTTGCTGTCCAAAATGATTCAGCAGTAGGTGATATGTGGGGAGGGAGACCAAGTGTTACATACAGACAGAGTTAGACAATGGTAAGGCAGAGGTTGGGGTTTTGGTCAGGGATTTGGGACCAATGATGGCCACATCTGATTTATCACAATTTAGTTTGAGGAGGTTGGCTTGAATCCATGATTTGATTTCAGTGAAGTAGATGGCCAGACTGGAATGATCAAGTGGTGATGGTTTTAATGGAGATGGAGAGCTGGATGATATTGGTATGACAGTGAAGTGGACACTATGACAACATATGATGTTAGCAAGGAGAAGCATATATATGATGAACAGGAGAGGCCCCAACACTGAGCCCTGGGGGACACCGAGCCAGGCCCGTTGCTAGGAATTCTGGGCCCCCTGAAAGGATATTTTGTGGGCACCCACCCCCCAACTTTTCATCACCAAAGATCACTCTTATACAACTTTCTTTCTTAGACTATATGTATTATCATGCATTAGTATGAGTATTAGCCCATGCATAATAATTTAGTCATAGAATGTCCAGGTAGATTAGCCCCTGTGGCCGATCTATCCAGTAACAGCGCTTTTCTGTCCTCGCCCCACAGTGGTGGAATGAAGTCGCGACTGATGTCAGGTCAGTAGAGTTGCTGGATATCTTTCGCTGTAGGCTGAAAATCCACCTCATTGTGAAGCACTACCCTGACCCCTCCTCAAAACTCCTGTTTATTTCCTTACTTACTTGCACCTACAATTTCTGTTGAATGGGAGTTCTTGTATCTGTCTTCTTTTATCGCTATTTTATCTGCCCATGTTTTGATTGTGTATTTGTATATATTAACTACTGAATGCATGTGGTAAGTCACTTTGGAAAAAGTGTCTGCCAAATACAAAATAAATAAATAAACTAAAAAAATAGAAAGGGGGGCCTACATAATAGGATACTAGGGTTTTTTTGTGGGCCCCTAAAGGGCTGTGGGGCCCTAGAATTGTCATCACCTTTCACCCTTAAACGATGGCCCTGCACCTAAGGACTGACAGTGAAAGAGGCACAATAGTTGATGCTGATAATTTGTTGTCTGTTTGTGAGGCCTGACTTTAGCCAGGAGAGGGCAGTATCGGGTGATGTTGAGGGAGGATTCAAGGTGGTAGAGAAGAATGGTGTGGTTGATTGTGACAATGTGATGTCAATATGTCTGCTAATAAAACATGTTAAAAACAATAATCTATATTTACACTTAAAATTGATCTCAGGTAAACCATCAACACATTTGATATCCTTAAAATGATGTATTTGCTCCAAAAACAGAAACAGCGATTGCCATCTCAAGATTTGAAAGATGAAGGTGATGATGGTGAAAGACAACAAACATTCACATTACAAGAAAAATCCAAAACAGCGCTGGCTATAAAAATCTGCCTTCAATATGAGAAAAGGCATCAAAGTAGCAATGGGTTGTTGTAAAACGTAACGGGTATTGGGCCTGACATTAGTATGGCTGGAGTAAATGGACTTGTTCTTATATAGTACTTTTCTAGTAGAGGTCTAATATCCATTGGTGCCATTTTCAATGAAAATATATGAATTCAAGGTAATTGAGAGAATAAACATCCACCATCTGGCAAATGTTAGACTCTCATATTTCCCTTTTACTGCCAAGATTTCTCCTCTTTCATTACCTGGCCCTGTCAGAGATGGACATGCAACAGGTGGGGAAAATGGTGCTACACCAAGAATGCATCAATAATTAATGAGTCCTCTGAAGTATTCCACCTAAAATGGTGCTGAGGTATATCAATTAGTTATATAGCTACTTAAAGACATATTTGAACATGATTCTTTTTTATTCGGCTAATTATTTGGTCTCAGACAAAAAATGTGTGTGTTCTCTACATCTCTAAACAATTTCAAAAAAGCATATCCATTTAGCAAATGGAGTCGAATCAATATCATCATAGTGCAAAAACAAATATCTTGCCAAAATGAGCTGGAATGAGTTTGAACATCTTTCTTCATATCTCAGTATCTTGGCATATAACTCCTGTATCCACTTGCTGATTACTTTTTTTGTATGCCTCCTTTCAGGTCACTTCATTTCACTGAGTAGGCCCTAGACTCGGGAATGCCCCTTGCAGCAAGCATATTTATTGCTGCTTTGTACTAGCATGTGTATCGAGTTTACGTAATGCGACTGTCCTTGTGTAGGAAATGTACCACAAGGCAGCTGTTGAATGTCAACCTAATTAAAAGCAGATTTTATTATTTGTTGACCAATTTCTGCCTTATCTGACTGTTATTACGTTATCAGCTGATAAAAGCTTGTGTCCTGTTCATATAACAGATTATTATCTAGTTAAATGTTTGAGAAATCATGTGATGGGTACAAACATAGTTGTTAGAAAGAGTATGTAATACAGTGTTCTGAAATACAGCAGAGATGATGTTCAATGTTACCTAGTCGATTAAATTCAGGGTGTGTGTGTGTGTGTGTATATATATATATACACACATACACACACACATTATATGTAATAGCTCAAATCAACATTCAATTTCCAATCTCTTTACATTGCCGACAATGGAATGTAGGAATGTAGGAATCCATCCATCATCAACCACTTATCCGGGACCATGTCGCATGGGGACTGGAGGCTATCTCTGTTCTCATTGGGTGAAAGGTGGGGTACACCCTGTATAGGTCACCAGACTATCACAAAGCAGAGCAGTTCGAGGAACAGTGTCCTGCTCAAGGACACCTCGACACGCTCCTCTGCAGGTGTGGGGATCGAACCTGCAACCACCCGACTGCCAGGCAACCGCTCTACCCACTGAGCCATGCCGCACCTCTGAATGTTGGAATGAGATGTAAATCTATGATGACAGACCGCTCTCCTCCTCAGCATCATCCCAAGCTTATTTTGATAATGACTTCACCTTGCACACAGGAAATATTAGCCTCTGCCTTTCCCATAATAAATAATTCAGCATGGGATTTAATTGTAAACCTTGTAAATGTGTATATTTTCAAACATATCTATCATTTTATTTCAAGGATGAGCCATAAGCACTTTCAACCCGACAAGGGAAGACTGTGGTGTCATATTTGGTTGTAAGAGGATTATGCATACAGAATATGGCTCTGCATTGCACATATTCCAACTGAGCTCACTTCCTTTAAAATACTCCAACTTAACTAAATTAGGGCACCTCAGCTGCACTGTGTCCACAGCGACTTGAGCCGCAATCTCAAGCTCTCGATCTAGTCCAGTCAAGCTTCATTCCTACTCTCACCTATGTTTGCAATAATTGCACCACAATATCTGAATTAAATAAACCAAATGGAAAGAGCTTTTGCTTTTCGCACAGTTTAACCAGCTAAACAACAGATGAACAGTGTGGGGACCAGTTAACGTTTCTCAAAGGAGTGTTGGTAGGACACTGCACAAAATTAACCACAGCATCCATCTATCTATCCATCCATCCATCCATTATCAACCACTTATCTGAAGTCAGTTAACAGTTCCACTGTTAACTAACCTCATCTATAGTTATTCTCCATGTTGAACAGCAGGTGGCAGCATTGCATTGTCATGCATGATGGTGGTGGCTGCCCGGGTAGGGGCACATTTATTATGCTCTCGACTACACAGAACCAGATCAGTCAGATCAAAAACGACAATGCCTGCTATTGAGGGGCCTGAAGCCTGTCAACCTACAGAAAAGTACCAAACTACCAACCACTCACCAGCCCATCAACACATCCGTCAGTAAACACGGGCTTGTGATTGGAAATCTGAAGAGCGTACAATGGAAGTGAATGCGGAGAATGAAGCAGAGAACCAGAGGAGGCAAGAGATAAAAATAAACCGAGTTGAAGGCGGTTATATAAAAAGGAGTGGATGGGTGATTTAAAAATTAAAAGCAGAGACACATGCTGTCAGCTCAAATCCTCTCCTTGTACCACTACTGAGAAGGAGAGGGGCGAGAGAGAGAGGCAGATATGCACTGAGAATTTTTTTTTTTGGGGGGGGTGTGAACACACAGATCACAAAAAGGAGAGATCCGGAGCACAAATCCTGCCCCGTCGCTGCAGTGATGGAGGAGGTAGGGTAGAAACACTTGGGCCTCAGCTCTCCATCTCTGCAGACTGCAGCGTGGGGTGATGTCACTGCTGCTGCAAGCATATTGAGTTAGAGGAAAATGTCATAGTGTAAGTGAACGTGATGGCTGGGTGGTAAGTACATACAGGGACAGAGGATGGACGAGGCCAATACTGCCACCCTAGCACTCCTTTATGACGCATGCCTCAAAATCTGTGTCCAAACTGTGTCCCAGAAAAGACTGCCACACCTCAAAGTTAGGACATGAGAGACGAACTTACGATCCAGACTCAGCTCTTGAAGCACTGCAGCTTTTTTATTTCATAATGACTTCTGCGCTCACTCCGGAGGCAATAATGAGATTTCCTTCATTATCACACATTACTGGATCTGTCGAGGGACGGTGGCTACCTTTGGTGCTGATGTGCTAATTTAACTTTGCCAGTGAGGCCAGCTCTACTGGCCGTTTCACATATCATGTCCTGTAAGCAGGGCTTAGCAGAGGATAAAGGTCTTCAAATATTAACCTTTTTCTTCCACCCTCTGGATTCTAGGTCTTCCCCGCGGACCAGCGTGACTTTGCATGGCTTACTTTACTGCTGGTGATGTCAAAGACGAAAGGTCCTTGGAAGCCCAGTAAATATCCAGTGTTATATTATTAACTATGTACAGTAATTCAGAGGGGGAAACTGAATTCATGCAGTTTTAGACATCGGGTTGCAGATGTGTGTGTGTGTGTGTGTGTCTGTGTGTGTGTGTGTGTGTGTGTGTGTGTGTGTGTGTGTGTGTGTGTGTGTGTGTGTGTGTGTGTGTGTGTGTGTGTGTGTGTGTGTGTGTGTGTCAGTCTGTGTGTGTTTGTGTGTGTGTATATACAC
>OMLC01100577.1:0-10480 GCA_900302585.1 Regalecus glesne
AAGTGATGAACTGAGCAGGTTTCAGACTGCCAGGGACACCTGACCGACACCGGATAGAGAGAGAAGATACAGAGAGAGCAGAGAGAGAGAGAGAGAGAGAGAGAGAGAGATAGAGAGAGAGAGAGAGAGAGAGAGAGAGAGAGAGAGAGAGAGAGAGAGAGAGAGAGAGAGAGAGAGAGAGAGAGAGCAAGTGAGAGAGAGAGATACAGAGAGAGAGAGAGAGAGAGAGAGAGAGAGAGAGAGAGAGAGAGAGAGAGAGAGAGAGAGAGAGAGAGAGAGAGAGAGAGAGAGAGAGAGAGAGAGAGAGAGAGAGAGAGACAGAGAGAGAGAGAGAGAGAGAGAGAGAGAGAGAGAGAGAGAGAGAGAGAGAGAGAGAGAGAGAGAGAGAGAGAGAGAGAGATATGAGGGACATTTGGTAATGTAACTGCCAATCCGGGCTTCAGCTGCTGCTGACCCAGAGTGCTCAGGACTAATCCAGGTGAAGAGGTGTATGTGCGACCTGGGGGTTTAATTTTAGTGTTTAGTTTAGATGCGTGTGACCGGCCAACGTGATAAATGTGTTGTTCAGCTTGCACATTGGGTAGATATCACTGTAATGTAGCCTGCATGGAGCAGAAATTAAGACAGCTTCACTTGTATTTCACATTTCATCAGAGAAACACATCCCAGACTGCTGTACTCAAGTTGTGAATCCACATGAAATAAGTCATGCAGAGAGACAAAGGTCCATTTTACGTGTCATGAGCACTCCCCGTGTTGTGGGGGTGGACACGGACATAGATGGAGCTTTGGGGATTAAGGCCAGATGCCTCTCCTGTAGCCTCGCATCGGGTTTGAACCTGCAACCTCTGGCTCAAATGACAGTAATGGCAGAGTCAGGGGTAGCTCAGGAGGTAGGGTGGTCACCTAGTAACCAGAATATGGGGGATTTGACCCCCAGCCCATGTAGAAATCATGTCAGTGTCCTTGAGCAAGACACTGAACCCCTAACTGCTCCCCAGGTACTGTGACTGCTCATGGCTGATGAGCCAGAGGCTGTGGGTTTGATCCCAGTGAAGGGCATCCGGCCTTAACCCCCAGGCTCCATCTAGGTCGGTGTCCACCCCACAACATGGGGACTGATGATGAAGCATTAAAAACTGGACCTCTCTTCTCCTTGTAACATGAAGACAAATTGAAAGGCAAGTCCAAGGCGTAGGGAAATGAAAGAGCCAGAGCTGTTGAAGTGATAAGAGGTTCATCAGATGGAGGCAGAGCGTCCCAACAGAACACAGTGAGGTTCAGACGAGAGGATATTTTTACCAGGGAAACTCACTGGAACAGCCACTGTCGTCTCACGGGACGAGGCTCTGATGTGTGCGAGTACATCTGCAGATTGTGGGAACGCTGCATCCAGGACATGGACCGCCCTCACTAAAGGACAGAGAGACAGACTGACATGAGTAGCATAGCTTCATCTGATGCTGACCTGGAGGGATGAAGACTGCTCCTGGTGACAAGGTGTATGTGTGTAAACCAGCTTGGCTTATTGTCTTTATTTTCAGTATCATTGAACATGACCGGATTTAATCTTTTGACTGCGGATTCAGGTTACTGGTCAATGTACTGGGTGTGCAATTGTGGGCCAGCGTGTTGTACAGATACTGAGCCTGCCCAGCTTGTTGACCTTAGCTCACGTCCTCTAATGAGTAACACGGCAAACACATAGACAACAATCACCTCTGAGACGTGAATGATTGGCTGACAGAGGTCCAGGAGCCAGGACAGGGTCTCATGTTTTCACCTCATACTTTAGACTCAGCTCTGGGGGCAGGGCGGTCATTTAGATTGGTGGTTTGATCCCCGTTTCCTTCAGAAAGCTTGCTGAAGTGTCCTTGAGCAAGACACTGAACCCCGAAGGGCTCAAGCCCTGAGATGGACTGGTGACCTGTCCAGGGTGCCCCCCCCCCCTTTCACACAATGAGCGCTGCGACAGGCTCCAGCATGACCCCGTGACCTGACTTCTGATAAGCAATCGACGATGGATGGATGGATGATGGATGGATGATGGATGGATGGACATTGGATATTCATGACTGATGGAAATCACATCATGACATGATGACTGCACTCCTTTGAACTTTGACCTGTCAGGATATATCTTATCATAGAGATTAACTAACTGGTAGAACGGCGGTTTGGCCACAATGCTTCAGTGACAAACAGGACGAGCGCTGTGTGTGAACCGGCTTATCTGCAGAAGCCTGTCACACGGGGTGATTCAGACGTGTAAGAGTCCACCAGACGCATGTTGCTCCCTATGGGATCTGCAAGTCAGCGGCCCGGCGGGGTCGAGCTGCGTTTGCAACTTTTCTTGCACATGCAGAAGTTGATGTGTGACAGAGAGTCTTCTGTTTTCACCTCACTCACACACAGAACCACTCTGGTGAGCTGAGTGCCAGTTTGGGTTCACAGTGTCCTGACAAAGCTGGCGTAGGAAACGTAAAGAGGAGGACGGATTCTGAGACTGTTCAGTGCAGGCCTGCGCCAGGCGTCAAACTCTGCCAGTCTGTGTTTGGCATGTAAGTTAGGGCTCATACGCTGCAGGTGACCCTGCGACCTTCAGTCTTATAATGTTTGATGTTCAAAGGACATGACCTCTTTGTGTGTCCCATCTTCTGGACAATAAGGACGTGATCTCTAAACATGTTCCTCCTGGTTTAATGGAGGCCGGCAGTGGCACTCGGAGGAAGGCTGGACTCTGATCTGCCTCCGTGTCTGTTCACATGGCATTGCGGTTGTTCTCGAGTGGCTTGATCAACAGAAAGGCTCCGGGTATAAATATGGGTCATGTGCATCTTCAGGGTCTGTGTGAGTTTCCGTTGAGTTGTGGTTTTGTCACACGTGTCTCAGAGGACCGGGAACAAGGCAGGGACTGTGTTGTACCTCCTACCCACAGCCAGTGTGTGTAAAATAGAGTCAAACCACACAACTGTCACTACACATTAGTCCAGTGGAGGTGGTAAGACAGGGATGACGACAGTAAATCTGGTGAATTATTCACTAATAAAACCTCTGTGATCACTCTGACTCCACTCTTCATTCCTTTCTGTTCGAGGTTGTAAATCCCATGTCTCTCTTTCTCCCCCTGTGTGTCTTCTTCATGCTCGGGGTCTCCCCCAGGTCTTGAGCTGCACTATTCTGGACAGAGACTTGAGGTGTTGTTCCCAAACAGCCCCCAAAGTGGGGGTAACAGCCTCTAGTCCTCCTATTACTACTGGTACTACTGTGGATTTCACCTTCCATGTCCCATCAAGGTCCTCCTTTAGCCCGTGGTATTCCTCTAACCTCCCATGCTCTTTCTTCCTGATGTTCCTCAGTGGATGAGGGTCTGGAGGACTTCGTTTTGCCTGGCTCTACTGTGCTAGCTGGTTTCAGCAGCAGGGGGCAGTAGAGCCTCTTCAGAGAGATCCACTCAAAAACAAAGAGGAGTGAATACTGTGTGTAGTGAACTGAGAGGAGTCACGATGCAAAGGCCATGACACTTCGGCATTTTCTGACTTCATTATTTTAAGCAGATCATCTTCTGACATTCCATCTTCATCCTGAGAATCCCCTGTGTCTAAGAATACATGTTCTTATATCTGGCTGTCTATTGTCATTTATGAGATACTTTCACATACTTAGACCCTCCCATCATAAGGAACTACTCCCTTAAAACCCTTTAAAGGGGGAATAGGAAGAAACCTCGGGAAGAGCCAGAGAGAAGGGATGTCTCTCCCAAGACAGACAGACGTGAGATGGATCTGGTGTGTACAGAATAAAACACAATCTACAGCATATAACACTGAGAGAAGAAAGCTGTGCCGGTGTAGAACGTGATTTAAAATACATTGTCAATATCACTGCCTCAGACGTAGAGACCATCGACAGAGTTCACTGATGAGATGATCTTCCTTCACATCTCTCAATCATCTATAATCCGTCATCCTCACCTGCCTCTTCCACTCCATTGATGGGGCGGCACAGCTCAGGGGGTGGGGCAGTCGTCTGGTCATCACAGGATTGTTGGCTAACGGGTGCTACGGCTGCTCACTGCTCCTATACAGTTGGATGGGTTGGATGCAGAGAACACATTTCAGTATATGCACCTATAATGACACATGAATAAAGCTTCTTCTTCTTCTATGTAAATGTGTAGGTTCATGGTGAAAGGGGTATTTGGACCACTGCAGTGTTGTGATTGAAAACCCCGTTGAGTCGTGAGCTTGTAAAGCAGCGGTGGAGGATGTGGTGGGAGCAGAAAGCATGGTTACACTGACTAGCATGTTCAGCCTCTACTGTCTGAGGCCTATGTGAGTTTTACTGTAAATACTGGATCACAGGTCACAGAGCCTTCCAGTGCTTTCAGTGTAAACGCTGACAGTCGAGCTGTTCTCTGCACGGTGTTTGGAGTACAAACAGTATTTTTACAACCTTGACATATCCTCCCGCCTCCCGACCCCCACACCGCTCACTTTCCCTGGGAGTTTGTACTGTAAACACAGTGCTTATGGGGGAGGAGGAAGGGCGTGCATACTGTATGTGTGTATTCCTGCTAACGTGTGCTCTGGTCTGTGCATGCATGAGCGTGTGTGCCCATCTAACTCTTATCCATGCTCACACTAAAGGAGTCCACATGCTTTCCAGTTGACCACTCTTCACTCCAAGCTGAGTGGATGGGGATGGAGGTGACACCCGGGTTAGAACGAGGACAGCCCACCAGACAAATCCCCACATGTCTGTCTCCCTGCTTCTGCTGTGTCTATGTAAATATAGCGTGTACTGACTCTCCTGTTCACGCCTCGTGATGATCGAAGCCCCACCAACACTGCATGTACCCCACACGTACTCTCGTAGCGATATGACGATTATGTAACAAACATACTGATACTACTACTTCATACTGTACTGTGCACCAAATGTATTAGTCATACTACTTCACATTGTACCAATATAATACCACTGCTACTTCACAATCGACAATGTAGCAAATGTACCATTAGTACTACTTCATATCATCGGGCCAGCACAGCTCAGGAGGTACTAGGGTGTCATCTAGGGACATTGTTGGTTCGATCCCTAGTTCCTTCATAAAGCATGTCAAAGTGTCCTTGAGTAAACTTTATCCTGTTGGCTAAATCTGGTGTATTTACATTCTAAATGTTAATTAATATGCACTGTCACCATAAAGGGGATATATATTATTATTGTTATTTTTTTCATTGTACCATGTATCAAATGCACTATTACTACATATTCTTCTACGTGCTAAATGTACTATCACAGCTTCATATAGTACTATTATTCTGTACTATGTACTGAATATACATACTATTACTTCATAAAGTAAGCTAGTTATTTTCACTAGTACCTCATATGGTACTATGCAGCCAATGTAATAGTCCTCCTCCATACATTATCATAGAGCAGGATTATTGAGCGTGCAGAGACACTACTCCATACAGTATTACTATGATGTGGCTCGAGTATGGCTCTATGAGGAGAGTCAGAGGAAAAGACTCTCTGGTCAACTGGTGGGAATAAAGACGTTTACTCAACGAGTGAATGTAGCATGATTACAAGTGAGAGGTGATATAAATCCATATTCAAGGTAGCACTTAAGGCATGGAAAAGAGCACATGTACACGTAGCCCCGCCTCCCAGGCAGAGTGACATGTAGAAACGACGGTTCTCGATTCTCACTGGTCGCTAGTGTCAGGATAAAAAGGGGGCGGGTCCTGGCGGAGCTTTCTGCTCTCAAACACCCGGACAGGACGGGCCGAACCGGGACTCCTGACAAGGACGACACCGACGGGTCCGTATATGCAGCCTGCGACCTGGAGAGATCCAGGTAGTTGATTCTCTTCCCGAACCGGAGGAACCGAGAAAGTTCGTCCACGGACAAAGTGAGCGGCATCGGTGACGCGAACGCTCACGGCGACTTCCACAAGCATCCGCCGTGTCCCGGCCGAGCCACTCGTCTTATTAGAGCTGGTCCCGCACCTCCTGCTGCCGAGCCGCTCGTCTTATTAGAGCTGGTCCCGCACCTCCTGCTGCCGAGCCGCTCGTCACCTCCGCGCCAGACAGCGGAGAGACGTGGACATCTGGCGCCAAGTCTCCTCCGGCCACCGGCGACGTCGCACTTTTACGCAGCGTTATCTGAGCGCCGTGCGCTCACTTTGCGCCAGCGGAGCCAACGGTGAGTTCAATTCTAACACGACCCATCACCGGACTGGGCGGAACTTCGTCCAGGCCGCAGGACTCTCACATGTTACCTGCGCCCAGTGCCGTGTGAGGAGGCTGCTCGGTGCCGCCACCCCACGGTCCATGAGCAGCCCTGTAACCAACACCAGTGACGGGTCAGTCAGGAGGGGGTGAGACAGCCACAGCCTCCCCCGCACTTCTTTACCCGGTGCTTGTTAGAAAGCTCGTTGCGGAGGGACATGTGTTCTGAGTTTGTTCCGTTTATAGATGCACACATCTATTAAGGCACACACCTATGTCTTATGGCTGGTATTATAGCTGTTCGAGATGAGGTGTGGGGGAAACTCTTGGCATGGGTGCAGCTTGAAGGTTAAGCAGGTCTGTCAGGCCTCTGCACTAGTTGCACTCCTCTGGTGTTTAAAATGAAACCATGTCTGTGGTAACATGCCTATAGTTAATTCCTGAGAGGTCGGTTCGACTGTCACCATTAGCCAGTCCCATGGGGATGAGCTTGGGGAATTAAGGCCGGATGCCCTTCCTGGTGCCCCGTGGTGGGTTCGAACCCGTAGCCTCTGGCTTGTCAGTTCCTGAAGTTCGCTCCACCACTGAGCTACCACAGTCCTATATTGTCATTATTAATACTGTTATCATCCATTAACTTTGCCACTGCCCGGGGTTCAGAGGAACAAACTAGCCGTGTCCTGTCAGGTCAGTCAGTGTGCATGGGGTCATGTCGGCTGAAGACAATGCAGGTTCTAGTCACACCACCAACACACCACACGACACAGATGACACATGCTGGTCTCCATGGTGCCAGTGGAGACTAGCCGGGCTGTGCAGACGGGAACCAGTCCAGTCACAAATCAGCTCTACACAGACTGGAGGGGAGCTCGTCAGACAGTTTGCCCTCAGAGAAGAGGGGTCATGCTGGTTCCCAGGGACCCAGCAACACAGAGGGTTGCCATGAAGGGCTGGTTTCCATTCTGGTGGATAAAATCCTCAGAGTCGAGGGGAATGATCTGAACCTCCCCCTGTTAGAGAGTTGGGGTTCGTCCCTGTAGCCAAGAGCTGCACCTCTGAAACCCTGTTCTGGGGAGTTCAAAAGGCCCGGAGGGAAGAAGTTGTTAAGATACCAAAAAAAAAAAAAAATCTTTTCCGGCTCAATAATCCAGGTAGTCAACAAGGTCAAAATAGTTCAATCAGGTCATCTGGACATACGTTGTTGTTTTTTAAAAGTTTTTAAACATGTCCAGATGACCTGATTGAACTATTTTGACCTTGTTAAGAGACAAAGAGTTCAGAAGGTGTGTCGAGGTGCAGAGAGACAGCACCCATGCAGGAGGGCCCTGGGTGTGTGGTCATCTGGTGACAGTGTGTGCTGGGGAGAGAGGAGGACCTCCTTAAAATGCTCCTGCTTGGAGAGGAGGCATGGGTGAACGCGGGAGAGGAAACAGAATCTTTATCAAATGTGTGCCGGATGTATAGGAAGTCAACTATTTATGCTGGTGAGTGTGTGGGTGTCTACTTGTGTGTGTGTGTGTGTGTGTCAGGGAGGCAGAGAAGAATGGAGAGTGGAAGACGGATGAAGGAGTAGAGAGAAGAGGCAGAAGCAGAATGAAAGAGAGCAAAAGAGATGGACTGGAGCACAAGAAAGAGGCGCACACAAACTTTTGGCTGGGTTGTTTGTGTTGATCTGTGGTCTTTGTGTTTGGGGAGCGGTCTCTGGTGGTGCGGGACCGACTCTGCGGTTTCCATGGAGATGATAGGAACCACTTCCTCCGTCCCCATTCTGCAACAGAGAACAGAGGAGCACAACAGGATGGGGAGGCTCAAGTCAGAGACACAGCTGGGTGAAGAGCAGAAAGCAGTGAAATGTTGGGTGCAAATATGTCTACCATGGGACTTAAAAACAGAATCCCCACTCGCCTCAACTCCATCGGTCTCCTGACGGGTGTAGAGGACATAAAGGGTGTAGATGTAGAGGACAGTGATGGTGTTGATGTATAAAGGATATAAATGGGTGCAGAGGACAGTGACCGAGGCATCTACTAATAATTTAGCTAGCTAATGTCGGCATGTCGTCTATGCTCATCTCCTAGTGTCTCAGCCTAAAGCGCTGCGTTGTCAACATCACATGGATCTCACCATGATGAGATGTCGCCATATGATGTCAGCAGTTGGCAGGGCATTGATGCTAACATGGTGGTGAGGCTTGCTGTGTCAGAGCAGTCCTATGTGGTTTGTTTTACTGAGGCTGTCATGACCAAATCCCCTCGACCACCTAGACTCATACAAGATGTTAAGTATCTGAAAGATGGTCTGCAGCTCTTTAAAATGGTCATCTTTACTTTCTGCAATATCCAAGAGTTGCTTTAAAAGCTAACGTGACCGTCCATGTGCAGAGAGCTACATGTGCAGCTCATAGTTTCCAGGGGTCACCGATATTGGTGGAACACCGGCAAGCTAATCCCGTGGTAGCTTGCACACTTTGGAGAAACCAGACTGATCAACAGTTACCCGACACAGTGATGCTGAACCACATGACCCATATCAAACATGTATTAAACATGTAACCGCTGGCTGCTAGCATGTTGAGCTACGCTATATTGAAAGAAGAGACCTGGGACAGGACATCCCTTTGAGGCGGTCTCGGTTTATGTCTCTCTGACGCAATCAGCAAAATGTAACGTATAAAGTTACATTCAATCTATTAAAACAAACACACAGAAAGTACCCGACAAGTAGAAAATACAAAAGCCCTCTTGTCCCTTGTTGCTAGCAGCACATGAGCTCCAGTATTTTCTATAATTATAATAAAACAATTTAACAGCATGAACGACTCTGTTAGATGTAATTAAACCGAGTTAAGGGTTCGGCTAATGTTTAGCTTTTTCAATCTAGCGTCCATTACTTAATATTCCACGTCTAACACTAAACTTCCTTAAAGTTTTTCTTCTTCTTCTTCTTTCATTTTTGTGGTAGACTCAACATGTTTCTCGTGCAACTGTCATGAAGTTTCAGTACTGGGCAAGAAAGGCGAACCTCACTGGCCCCAATGTAAAATGGCACGTAGAAGGGCAAATATGGAACGCTGGTACGTCCAACAGCTGTAGCTAAGAGATTACCAGCTGGAAAATGTATCAAATATTCTGTTTTTTTTATGTGAAAAAATATGATCCATTTATTGGCATGGTGGCACAATGGTTAGCTCTGTTGCCTCGCAGCACGAAGGTCCAGGGTTCAGATCCCATCCCAGGTCCTTTCTGTGTGGAATCTGCATGTTCTCCATGTGTCTGTGTGGGTTTCCTCCCACCATCATAAAGACATGCATGTCAGGGTTAATACTCCTGCCTTTGCCCCTGAGCAAGGCAGTAGGAAAAAAAACTGGAGTTGGTCCCTGGGTGCTGCAGCAGCTCCTGTACACTAGGATGGTTTGGATGTAGAGAACACATTGCATTGTTTGTATGTTTAATGACATGTGGATAAAGCTTGATCTCCTTTTTTAGTGGATTCTTAGGATATTGGCTGGTCAGTTTCTCTCCTTCTGACTTTTTTAATCAAATCAGCCCAAACTTCCACTTTAATGGTTTCTTTTCCATTTAACTTTGTGGTGAAAGTTATGGTGGAGCTCAGCACTAAAGCAAGGCTGTCTTATTAGCTTGGCCAACTTGCTGCTCCATTGGTTTCAGTGGCAAATGCTAGTGGGTAAAATTCGATGGGTTACTGATGAACAGTCGTTAGAATTTTATGTCCTGCACATTTCTGTCCATCTTTGGATGAGAACACAAATACCAACTCTATAGTTAAAATGTAAAGTTAGCTGTGTTTAAGGTAGAATTTAGGTTTCCACTGGAGTTGGACAGATAGTTAATGATTATTGGTCTACGTTCCACTTTAAAAGGGACATTTCAACATTGCTGCAAGAAGTAGTTCTGAGCAGGCCGAGACAAAGTCTTGCTAGTCTTTTTGACATTGGCTGAAGGTGCCAAGGAACATTAACCCGCGGTTTGTCCCTAAGGACTGCACGGCGTTAATAATTAGTGTCCTGGTGTCACGGACCACCACTTCTCCAAGTATTCCAAGGCACGCACAGAATATCAAACCCACTGTTACACCACCAACAGTGTCTGTCCACAAGGTCACGCGGTCACAAGAGATGGTAGGAGACACAGAGAGAGAAATAGAGACACACACACACACACACACAAAGAGAGAGAGAGAGAGAGAGAGAGTCACATGAAGGAAGGGGGTAAAA
>OMLC01100578.1:0-14087 GCA_900302585.1 Regalecus glesne
CCACCTTACTCCCATGGCTCACACACACCCTGCAGAAATAAAGAACAGAAAGGCTCAGTTGTTCTCCTGACGGCCTCCCTTTAGAGGAGCTTGGGTCTGGCCGGGTTGGCCCTGACTGAGGAGAAGGCCCCGATGTGGCTGACCAGGTTGGGCTCCAGGCTGTGGGCTCTTTCACCGGGCACAGACCGCACCGCGTGGTAGAGCACCGTGTCTTTGGCATTCCCGCTGGAACAGAAGGAGCCCTCCAGGTAGTCAACGACCCTTAGCGAGGAGTTCCCAGGAAACAACATGGCCGGGGTGCAGCACTCGGTTGCTGGGGAGATGGCGTAGAGCTGGGGGGAGATTCTGCGGGCCTCCAGGAGATAGTGCCTCCCCACCAGTTCTACAGCAAGCATGATGTAGAGGCTACAGAAGAGCAGGTGGGTGGGGGAGAGGGTGAAGGAGATGGCAAGGGGGTTCCAACGAGACAGAGCGAGAAGCAGCACTGTTGCTCCCACCACACCCAACCCGACCCACTCCAAGATCCGGTAGGGTTCTGGGTTCCAGTACCGCTGGAGCCTCTCAGGGTGGTACAGTTTGACATACAGAGTTTGGAGCACAAACTTACGGGAAAGGAGGTTCTGTACAACAGTGAAGAAGTCCTCCCTCGGCAGGGCGTCATCTTCCAAAACCACCACATTTTGGGGCCTCACCAGCTCCCATCCCTTTCGAAGGCAGTAGACGTAGTCCCTCTTCTCCTTCTCGAAGGTGTTGACGTGGGTTTCAACCCTCTGCCAGTCGACGGGAGACCGCCGGAGCACCCGAAACTTCCCCTCCAAGAGCAAGGCATCCTCATTCTCCAGAGGACCGCTCTCTACGTCACACACCAGCACCTCCGCACAGCGCTGCTCCCTGCAGCCTGTCAGCAGGCTGGCCAGACGCTGCATCACCTGGAGGAGGTAGTGAAATTCCCGCCCATCAGTGCGCCTGGCTGTTACCACAGTAACCAGCAGTTTGGGCCCCATGGTGATGTTGAAGAAGGCGGAGGTGGCGGTGGAGTGGCTCTGCCAGTATCGGAGTGCCTCCTGGCCCTTCTCATAGCTGTCCTGTAGAACCTGCTCACTGAGTGAGTCCAGATATAAGGAGCGGATGAAGAAGTAGGAGTAGAGGAGGCGGTGGCAGCAAAACGGCAGGAGGACGCAGAATGTCAGAACAGAGAGGACCAGGACTTGAGTGACGGTGCTGGACCATCTGAGGTACTGACGCTCAAACAGCTTCCATCGAGACATCAGTCCAACAGGGTGGTGACCGGGTCAGGAGGAAGCAGCAGGGCACACCGGACTGCTGTGAGGACCGGTGAGACGGAGGACCGGTGAGATGGAGGACCGGTGAGATGGAGGACACTACTGGGTTCCCGTTCAGCGCAGCTGGAGCAGGGCAGACCTCCGTGGGGTGGAGTTCACCCCAGCCTGCCTTTACGTCCAACAGATGTGGGTTGTTGTACACGTCCTCTTGTGGTCTTCCGCAGAGAGATCGGCACAGGGAAGAAGAGGGAGCGCCAACAGGAGGATACTAGTGACACGATGGAATATGGTTAGACCAGCTTTTCCGGGTCAACTGGATCCTCGACGTGATCCTGGTGGAGCTCTGTGTGTGTGTCGCGTAGCTCCAACAGTGGAGCAGGGGTCTGTCATCATCTGCAGGGAGAGACCACATCAGTAATCACTAACGACACCAGTCACCAAACAGCCCACGACGTCGTGACGGACTCAGGTGCGCATTAGGCGCCGAACCGGATTCCCAGTACTGCCCCCTGCTTAAGGGTCCGGCCGTTCAGTCCCCTCACTCCCAGATCAACAAGTTCCAGCACAGCTGCCCCTCTGGACGGGACATGTCTAGTCAGAACACATGGCTGCCCACGACGCTAAAGCTGCTCTGGACCCCCCAGAGCCACCATCGCCTCCACACCAGTCCAGCCCACAGTCAACAGCAGTCGTTCCGCCTTCTGCAGGCAAACATGGCGCTGGTTAAGAGACAGCTGTGTTGCAGCACCTCGGACCAGAAACAAAGCTCACGGCCACAACAGATGCGAGTACGAAATACAACACGACTTACCTGCGGTACGGAGAGACGTCCAGATGTTCCATGGCTGCCGTCGAATCGATTTCAGCCTCGAACACGCTTTACGCTAATAGAGGCGCAGCCTCTACCGTAATGGTCCTACTAACTGAGAACGATATTACGGCGATAATAATGATGATGATCATAATAATAAATACATTACTACAACAGTTAATGCTGAAGTTAGTACCGAACTAATGCTTGTACTAAAGTGGATTTGGCTCTGAGCTGACAGAAGTTAGAGGTGAAGTTGGTGTCTTCAGACGGCTCGATTTTAAAGACTTGTACAAAGGTGAAGGAGATAAAGATGATTGGTTGTTCTTATCAAAAGTTATAATAAAAGAATTAATTATTAATATGAGAGTCATCATTTCCTTTGGCATAACTAGAGAAACGTCAAAACAGTTTGAATCAGACGCCCCTACCCTGCGTCAGAGAGGGGCGGCTCCCGGCTCATGACCCTGGACCTGCCCTGATGGCGCCATGGGAGGTGCGACAGGTAACAATGCCCAGCAGGTAACCCTTGACCTGTGTTTAAAAAAAACAACTTCTGCTTTCCAAGCCTACATTCAGATGACTTGATCCATGTTAACCTTTCTGACTAGCTGGATTACTGGGTAAGAAAAGACGCTTTCATTTACCTGCAGCTGTACCAGTGCTGATTGGTTGGATTGAGTTGCGGGTTCGTAATGTAGTACTCATGGTAGTCCGCTGGGTGGCAATCAGCGGTAGCCGCCACTGACTATATACTTCAATACAAGAAGAAGAAGTGGAGCTGCTGCTCATGCGTAAAAGGCATGGCGGAACCGGTGGTACTATTACGTCTGGAGAAGTTCCCGATCCACCTGAGTCCTCTGGATGTTTTAATCTCCAAATCCAGATGTGGATCCCTGTTCCAGAACCACACAGAGAACACGTTGATCATCTTGTTCACCCCGCAGAGGCCGCACCGACCCGGAAGACCGGGAATTCTAATGTGCGTCCACCAAATGGAGGAGGAAGAGGAGGATGAGGATCCAAACAAACCCCTCAGACTTTTCACCTCCGGCTTTTTCCTGCGGCACCAAGGCTTGCAGAACCGGAGCCGTGGTTCAATCCGCTCCCTGGAGCCCGTCTCTTTGACCCGGGTGGTATTTGGAGCTCGGACCAGAGGCTGTTTCAAGTGGGCCAGTTCCGACCGATTCTCCTCCGGGCTGCTGCTCCTCGCGTCCTGTCCGGGAAGGAGGCTGTTGGTCCGGGAGGGAGACCCGCTTCTGCTACCTCATCAAGGGGCTCTGCCAACGGAGGACGCGGGGCTGGGTCTCGGTCGGGGTCAAGATGTGGATCTGGAGGTGCTGGAGTGCAGCCCAGTGATGCAGGGAGTCATCACGGCCCATACTGCTGTGTTGGTGACGGACTGTTCGGGGAACATGGACCCAAGTGTCCCGACGAGTTCCTCGTCTAAAGCGGTGACCGAACTGTTCTTCTCGGACTTTGCGCATTACGCCGGTGGGCTGGATGGAGCTGGGTCACTGCTCGCCCATAGTAGACTGCTGAGCTCCGGGTTCTCCGGGTTCCTCCAGGCGCTGGAATGCCGGCTGGAGGTCCGGGTGGTCCAGTGTCCCGGGGTTCGGGACGTAGATCAGAACTGTGCCGTCTTTGTCAGCAGGCAGCTGCTCCTCAGACTAGGCATGTTTGACCGGGAGTGGGTGGTTCTCTCCGGGGATGGACTCGCTGGACCAGGAAGGAAGGTCCACCTGGCTGCTGTCGTGGTTTCAGATTTGAGGTGGAGTACCGAAAAGGAAGTCCTGGACAACGTGGGGTTTATATCCACAACCCACTGGTTCAACCTGACGCAGGGAGAAGTGGTCCCAGTCGGTACCAGGACTCTCAGGATTAAGGTTGGTTTGATTTAAGACCCACTTTAATAGGGCTGGTGTTATTATTGCGTGAAGCAAGAGGACTCATGGTTGGAACCTTCTTCCTTGTTATGAATCCTACTTTCTTTGTCCTGTCAGAGGTGGAAGGACACTTCTCCTCAGGCCGGCTCCCAGCTGTCTGAAAGCTTCTGCCGACTGGCCTCCCCTCCATTTGCCAGAGAGCTTCACATCGAGCCAATCCTTTGTCCAGAGTACAGCGTCCACATCTGCTACGACGCCCTGCTGTGTGCCCACTTCACCATACCAAGGTCAGAGACCAACAGTTAACACGCTTGGTAGGGATTGTGGGATAGTCTTCATCCAACTCTTAGGAGTGAGACTGGGTCAGATCTGACTTTTGATTGGATCCATCATTCTGCTCACAAAGTGGGATTTTGGAGAAGCTTTTCATACCAGATTGATGTGCATTTGACAACAGGTAGTAAACCCTTGTGGGGATTCTATACACATGTCACCAGCAGCAGCTATTCCAGACCCCAGTAGACTGACACTTGCTCTGTAATCCTGTGTTGGGGAGTCATGGAGGATTTAATACAACATGTATGCTTGACAGTGTTGTATTCACATTATTCTAAAACATCTAATCTTTCCAATCTGAGGACGAAGTGGATTTCAGGGGCTGTCTGAACGCAGAGAAAGTGTTTTTCCTGTCTTGTCTCTTCCAGATTGGTGACTCTGGGTGATGTTCTGACCGTTCCTACTGAAAACCATCCAGAGATGTTGAAAGGCGCCTCAGAGGGAATAAGCAGGTATCTGATCTGAAGGGATACTAACCATGATGGGCTGATTAGGGATTAGGATTGAAGGGTTCATATTCATATGTAACATGCAGCAGTTCAACACTGTGTCTTCAGAGCAACCACATGTTTTGGTTAGATAACTCTGTCAATGACATTTGAAGTAAGGGGTAAACATATGAGAGAGAGAGAAGTAAAGAGTTCAATTCTGGAAGAGGAGACTCAGTAGGACACAGACCTCTGCTAGATGTAGCTCCCTTTGTCTGGCACTAACACTTGATGACAAGTTCTCTAGGCATTTGAGCTGTTTGACCTTTGACCTTCATCAGGTGGCCTGTGCTGTACTTCAGAGTGAAGAAGGTGTGTGGTGCTGCAGAGGGACAGGAAGATGATAGGGGAGGGTCTTACCTGGCAGACCGGTTGCATACATCCTTGTACACGGTGAACTTTGACCTCTAACATCATGCAGCTTGTTAGCAAGTGCACAGAATCTTCTACTGCTGTGTGATGAAGCAGATATTCAGATTTTAGTATTATGACTTTTTCTTTCTTTCAAACACATTTTCTGGTTAATATCAACTTTGAAATTGTATTTAAGCCTCCTTGTATTTGTGCAGGGAGCAGTCGTCAATGGCCTGATCTATTGTTTGTGCACAGGGAGGCTCTTCTAATAGCCTGGTTCCATATTGTTCTACTGGTGATGAAGAGTTGCTGTGGGACAGCCTGTCACCACCAGGTCTCAAAAACACCGTCGACCAAATTGTCACCATTGTTCTCCCATACGTCAACCACAGGTAAGGTAGAGCGTTCAGGTAAACATCTCCCAGACTACGGGTCCATTTTCACCTGTCATGATAGTCCCCACATTGTGGGGGTGGACACCGACTTGGACGGAGCTTGGGGAATTAAGGCCAAATGTCCTTCCTGATGCCCTGCAGTGGGTTTGAATCTGCAGCATCTGGCTCATCAGTTCCTGCATTGAGCTCTATCACTGAGCTACCCCCCCTTTTGATATTCAATACTGTTGATAACCTATTTTGATAACGTTCACCTCTTGAGAGGATTATTGGTTTTCTTTCTGTGCATTTTAAACCCTTTACCATCAGATTTATGACTCTTAAAGCTTGGAACCTGCTCAGCGCCTTGGTCAGGAGCACCTCAAAATGCTTTCTGCTGGGACCAGGGATCGAACCATCAATTTGTGACTACTAGATGACCACCCTACCTACTGAGCTATGCCACCTCTAGGCCATTAGTGGGGGGTTAGCCTGGAAAATAATGGAGACTATAGCCCCTCCCCCTACTGAAGAAATGCAGGCGTCTATGTGCCAAAGACATGGTGAATAAGTTGTCTTGCTTTGGAGCCCATCGTGGGTCAGTGGTAGAGCATGTGCTTCACGATGTGATGAGCCAGAGGCTGTGGGTTCAAACCCACCACGGGGCATCAGTAAGGGCATCCAGGCTTAATCCCCAAAGCTCCATCCACTCACACAATGTGGGGACTAATGGTGAAACTCTCTTGCTTTTATGATGCTTATAGTTTTTAGTATCGGATTTTAAATTGCCAGATACTGAAACTCCATGTTACCCTGATTTCCACCTGGTGTCTGTTCGGCAGCAGTGCAAGGCTTCAGAATACAGGTGTGCTGGTGTTGAGTGAATGCTGTATTCCACCTGCACTAAACCACCACTGACTGTAATAGGGCTGTGAATCAATGCATACGTGTTGTGATGAGAGCTCATGTAACGGTCCCCACAGTGACCTCCCACTGACCTTGGTGTGTTTTGTGTCCTGAAGCTGTATTGCTCTTAGCAGTTGTACAGTCCTCATCCAGGGACCACGAGGCAGTGGGAAGGTCACCGCCGTCAGGGCTGCCTGCAGAAGGCTCCACATGCATCTGTTAAAGGTAGCATCACTCGACTTCAGTGTTTCTAACGAGCCGTACAACTAGAAAGGCTGAAAACATGTTTAAAGTCTGGGCAGAAATGATGGAATGAGTCTGCTCTGTTTCATTGATTGGTGTCTAGTGTGTGTTAGCTGCATATCCTGTGCAGTTTGAGCAGGACACAAAAAGCTGAATCAGTTCAACTGGATCAGAAGTTTATTCAGAGACGTCTCCTCTCTCATCCAGGAGACATGTTCAGTCTGAGGACTATTCACAGAGGACTGGGGAATAGCATCAATCACACTATTGTCACATGATGACACATGGACTCTCAGACCCCCACCTTTGTTCAGGATGGTGGTTCCTGTTTGATTTAAATGCCCTCAAGATATTTTAAGCATGGTTCCGCTGGCTGTGAGGACAGCTCTGCTCTGTTTGGAGACAGGCAGTGCACATTGAAGCCGGTGCTGAAGTCAACATTATCTCTAAGGCAGGTCTCAGCACGGATATATATCTGAAACCTGCTTTAAAAATCTATTACTCTTGTTGTCATTAGTAAGTATGGATTTATCTCCATTACTCCAGGTGGACTGTGTGAGTCTCTGTGCAGACACTGCTGCAGCCTGTGAGGCCAAGCTAACGTCGGTCTTCCAGAGAGCCGAAGCCCATCGGCCATGCATCCTCCTGCTGAGGAACCTGCAGCTCCTGGGCCAACCTAGGGATGGTGCTGAGGAGAATGCCAGGATCCTGGCCTCACTGGGCCAACTGCTCTCCAGCGCTCCCAGCAGGTGACGTAGACTCCCCACCCAGGGGCGTTTTAGAGCTTCTGGGGTTGTTGGGGAATAAATGGGTATTTTGTTGGTTTGAAAATGGTTAGTTAAGCCAGTTCCTGGGTTCTGCCCTCTACAATGTTACAATTTAATTTAGCGGACACTTTTATTATCCAAAGCAAGGTTCATCTGAGAGTTAGACCAACACAAGCCAGGACCTAGTCAGGAGTGAACACTGTGAGCGAGGCCCCAAAGGTGAGCCCGGGTCTGGCAGGATGTAGGGGCCATCAGGGCCCAGAGGACATGTACCTAATCATCGGCTGCCAAGAAGGCAGTGAAGTTTGTGGGACCCATGAAGCAGGCTCGTATTGACCAAGGTTGAAAGAAATCACTTAAATTACTGGATTATTAGACTCCTTATTTGTTGAGCCCACTCCTCTCTGTTAGTGGTTTTCATGAAGAACACTTTCTTTAATTTTAAATTGATTTTCATCTACATGCACAGTATGTTCATGTGTTTTGGGGAAAAATTTAAAAAGATTGTAGAAACTGGAGAAAAAAGGCAAAAGGAATGGACTCAGATTGACACCCAACTAACTATCAAGCCATCCAGTGGTTATTATCTGTCATTCTGAGACTTACTCATTGACTGCCCGTCTGTTTTCCAGTGTGGTGGTCATGGCAACAGTCAGCCAGCCTCGTGACCTCTCCCCAGGCATCATGGCAGGGTTTGTCCACCAGGTGACTGTTGAGAGTCCCAGTGAGGTGGACCGCCGAGCCATGCTGGTTGGTCTCAGCCAAGACCTCCCACTTGGGAGAGATGTCAGCCTGGATCTCATCGCAAAGCACACGGCAGTGAGTCACTATGAACACCACCTCCTGCTACACACATTCTCTTATGCTGGGATAAGGAAAACGTTCAACAAGGTTAGCATGAAGCTGGCCCATGATTGATGAATGAGATGGATGAATGGAATTTGAACTTTAGAAAATGTTTTCCCACCCAATTATAATCAAGTAGGATTTTGCAAATGAGTTCCAGCTGTTCTAAAGATATATATATATATATATATCCAGCCTAGGTCCACCAGAGAGGTTTGTTTTGTGTGTGATGATCAGGCCCCATGGGGAGTGTTGCAGACCAGTGGCCATCTTTGAATAAGCCACTGGACTGGTGTCATCTCCTGTCAGCGTGTGTTCGCATCCCTTAAGTTTAACTGGGAGTTCTGGCTCATCACCTACCGACACTCTTCTCTAAGTCCAGTGGAAACAGAAGCAGAGGCAGGCTGCAGACACCGTTTCAGTTCCTGACAGCCGGGGGCAGAATAGAAAACCTGCTTTTGTCTTATGCTGCATTCTCCTCTTCAGGGCTTTGTCCTGGGGGACCTTGCTGCCCTGGTGGTTGAGGCTGGCAGAACTTCCCACAGACGCCTTCTCCAGACCAGGTACACCTCATCTTCCCCACATCCACACACATCTCCACCTGGCCCCACTCGCCCAGGGCTTGTTAACGATGAACGAAGCTGAAGTCTTGTTCACATTATTGCCACAAAGAGTCCTGAGACACTCCAACACACTTTCCTGATGAGGCCCATGCACACCAGATCCAGCCCAGCAGCTCTGTGTTTGGGTGATGGAGCGTAACGCTGGAGTTGAACTCTTGATCCATACGGAGCACAGAACTTCACTCCTCTGTCCCAGGCACTGCTCAGAGATGAATGCACATGGGCTCCTCAGCTTTCCTGTGAGACTTCCACACTGGCACTTCTGATGACTCTTCATCTCCCACTGACGAGACCGTAAACCAGGACCCCCCCAAACATGATAGCCGGCTCTAAAGAAAGAGAGACATTGGAGGGGGGAGAGATGTTAGAGGAGGGAGACATGTTAGAGGAGGGAGACATGTTAGAGGAGGGAGACATGTTAGAGGAGGGAGACATGTTAGAGGAGGGAGACATGTTAGAGGGGGAGAGATGGATGACAGATGTAGAAAGAAGAGACGGAGGGTTTTTTTCTGCAGACATTTTGCAAAAGTTGAAACTGTTGAAAGAATGTTTGATGCCATAAGAAACTTCTTCCAGCATGGACAACCCAGAATCAAGATGTCTGTTGTCTCCACATTGTGGTAAACTGGCTGTGAGGGTCCATTAGAGAAACCTAAATAATGATGTGGATATGAAGATATTATCTGTAACGTCCAAATCAGCAAAATCATGGTTTAAACTTTAAGGGACTGATCCTTGCTTTGAATTGTCTTTAGATACGTTGATAAAGAGTTCTGTTTCTCAGGTTCTGGTCTGTATTTAGTTCTGTTCAGGGGCCCGGGGACTCGGCCCATCTGGAGGTGATCCTAAGTGCCAGTGGGGTGATGATCCGGGCCCAGGATTTCACTGCAGCCCTGGACAACCTGCAGGATGCCTACGCCCAGAACATCGGAGCCTTGAAGGTAAAACCGTCTGGTTTTGGGTTCTATTCCAACTGGGTTTACACGTGTTCAATGAGGGTCCAGTCAGGAATGTGCCAGATGGACAAGTGTTGTCAGGATTTAGTCCCCAGCCAGTCACTGTAAGGGCTCTAAACCGATGGTCTAGAGGGATGGATATAGCAGCTAGACTTGTAAAAACTATTTTGTCAACGTATTTCCAGCAGGTACCAGAGTTCAGATGTTGAGGATGCATAAGCCAGTGTCAGTCCCAAGCCTGGACACATGGGAATGGTTAGGTCGGGAAGAGTATGTGAAGTCTTTGCCAAATCAGATAAGCAGCTCATGGCAAAGACAGTGGTGCTGAGGACTCTGCCTCTGGTAGTCTACAAGCCTCCGTGTGTGTGGGTCTCAACCTCTGACCATGGTGGTGTGTGTCCTCCAGATCCCCAGTGTGCGCTGGGAGGACGTGGGCGGTTTGCAGCAGGTGAAGAAAGAGATTTTAGACACGGTTCAGCTTCCACTGGAGCGTCCAGAACTCCTCACACTGGGTCTGCATCGGGCCGGACTGCTCCTGTATGGACCACCTGGCACTGGGAAGACCCTGCTGGCAAAAGCTGTGGCCACCGAGTGCTCCTTGACCTTCCTGAGGTTAGGATTTTCATCACTGTATATTTCCAGGGGCTGGGTCTGAGTTGTACCTCACACTACCTTCTGTGGTTCAGTGCAGTGAACAGTGACCACAGATCAGACACACAGACTGATCCAGGAGCTTACAGCAGGATATGTATGTCCAGTGAACAAGCAAAAGAAGCACTGACGTGTGTCGGTTTTAACAGATAAGATAAGATCAGATAAGATATTCCTTGATCAGTCCCACTGGGGGACATTGCTGTGTAGTAGCAGCCAGTGTAGAACACAGTAACAGAGACATCACATCCAGGAAACAACATGTAGTATAGACAACATTAAACAGGGTAGGAAATATGAACATTATATACAGTATGGACAGATAGACAGATACATTCATTATTAATTATCCAGTATGTTGTATTTGGTTATTGCTGTACATGTTTTGGGGTTGTTCTATTGTGGGAGACGTGCTGGTTAAAGAGCCTGACAGCTGCAGGAAGAAAAGACCTACGAAAACTCTCCTTCAGACATCTTGGATGCAGTAACCTCTCACTGAAGGAACTCTCTAGCCCAGTAATGTAGTCCTGCATGGGGTGGATCAAGATGTTGAGATATAACTCTACCTGCTCCATGTGGAGGAGCAACACTGCATGCATATACATAATCCTAATACATATTCCATATTAGTTTATAATCCATATCATGATGAAAACAGCCTGTTGAGTCACAGACATTTGGCCCGTACAAGATCCAGTACATCTTAAGGTCACTAGGGGGTGCTCTGCGATGCTCACAACAGTAACCATGTCCATTTGATTGACTAAGCCCCTCCCCTCAGTGGGTTAGAGTTGAGGCTAGCTTTACCTAGCCATATTAAATGCTAACCTTAACCAGGGGTTCAACTAAACCTACTCACACATCTCAACACCTTCATCTACTAATCTTAAGGCTAAGCTGCAGCAAAGCCTTTCTAATGACGGAGTCGTGCCACTGAGCCGGGGCAAGCTGCTGCTGCCCGGGCTACCAAATCTTCATCCCTCCATATTAATGAATGGATCGAGCTCGCCCCGTTATGGGTGTGTATGGCAGGGACGGCGAAGCTCAGGAGGTAGAGCAGTTGTCTAGTAATGGGAGGATTGGTGCTTCACTCCCCAGATCCTTAAGAAGCAATGTTGAAGTGTCCTGGAGCAAGACACGGAACCCCTAACTGCTCCCTATGTGCTGCACCTGCCCACTGCACCCACACTATAGGATGAGTTACATGCAGAAGACACATTTCATTGTAAGAATACTAGGATCAGATAAAGTGGCTTTCCTTTCCCACGTCCCCTCCTCAGAGAGAGAGACAGGAGGAGCATGTTGTAGGCTGTACTTAATGGATGAACTGATCAGTGTTGTGCGTCTTTCACACCAGTGTAAGTGTCTCTGACTGTGTGTTGTGTTTCTGTCTCTCCCAGTGTCAAAGGTCCAGAGCTCATCAACATGTATGTTGGACAGAGTGAGCAGAACATCAGAGAAGGTTTGGATTAATTCCATTATTAAATCATTTATTACCTATCTCACAAAGGGTCAGAGGTCCATTTTTACAGGCCACCATCAGTCCCCACCCTGTGGGGTGGACACGGACTTAGATGGAGCTTGAGGGATTAAGGCTGGACGCCCTTCCTGATGCTCCGTGGTGGGTTTGAACCTGCAACGTCTGGCTCATCATTTCCCAGGGCCCGTGCTCTACCACTGACCTACCACAGCCCCATATAGCTTATAAATGATAAACATGTGAAAGCCACAGTCCTGCAGAGCTTCATGGTTCCACTGGGCCAGCTGTGTCTCCTCTGTGGAGGGGCTGGGGAGGTGGGTGTCCTCTGTGGAGGTGCTGGGGAGGTGGGTGTCCTCTGTGGAGGTGCTGGGGAGGTGGGTCTCCTCTGGGGAGGTGGGTGTCCTCTGGTCTCCTCTCAGAGTGGATGAGAGTCAGCAGCAGGGCTGCTGTGTCAGGAACACACCAGAGGACCAGGCTGGACCTGAGTCCTCCTCATGGATGTGGTTCTGTCTGTTGGTGAAGGTCTCCTACCAGCTGGTTCTGTCCCCTCTGCTGGTCAGACACCACCACCTCTCTTCTTCTTCTTCTTCACACTCAACACTCCCCTCCTCCTCCTCCTCCTCCTCTGTGATGAAGGTGATGGAGAACACCATGCACCCTGTCATGTCTCCCAGCAGACCCCACACCCTGACGCAGGTCTGCCTGGTCTGGACAGTCATGGAAGCTATGGGACACAGTCCCGTGTTTACTGCTGTAAATGTGTATATTAGAGCAAGAGTCTATTCAGGACTTGTCAAACGGGCCCTTTTAGTCCATCACATGTCTTGTTCTGATACTCCACCATGGCCCACAGTTTTTGGTCGTTTGTCTTTCTCTGCTGGCAGTCTTCTCCAGAGCTCGAGCTGCTGCTCCCTGTGTCATCTTCTTCGATGAGCTGGACTCCCTGGCACCCAGCAGAGGCCGCAGTGGGGATTCTGGAGGGGTTATGGACCGGTGAGTTTCCCTGGCTGTGGGTTCGATGATGAAATCTGAGTCCTGGGGTCCATGCCATCAGGACATGCTCAGTAAAAACCCACAAAAGCTCAGTTTACTCGGTCTGCTTCCTAATTGTGGATCGTACCCAGATTGGCTCCATCCATGGTTTGTTGTGAATCCTCTGCTGACGTTCCAGGGTGGTGTCACAGCTGGGAGCAGAGATGGATGCTCTGCAGTTCTCCGGTGGGGTGTTTGTGATCGGGGCAACCAACCGTCCAGACCTGCTGGACCAGTCCCTGCTGCGGCCAGGAAGGTGAGTACAGTAGTCCAGCAGAGGACGGGGCCCACACAGACACATCAGCCCATCGGTACCCTCATGTTGTATTGGCCTCATATGGGTCACAGCTGGAGATTAAGCTCTCACCAGTCGACCTCTCTCTCTGGAGTCTGGTCGTCCTCTCACTGAGAGAGATTTTAAAAACATGGGCCTGTCCGGGCAGTGGATGGACTGAGCACAGCAGTGCCGTTGATTCAAGGGGCAGGTCCACATGGGTTCTACGAGACACAGTGCAGCTCTTGACCTCAACCGATGGAGAACCGTCTCCTCAGTGATGCTGTTGGGATCCAACCAAGTCAGAGCTGCACGACACGCTCAGCTAGAGCGGCTTGTCTCCTCTTCACATGTCTCCATGAGAGCATCACGTGGACACAACATGGTACTGATGGTGAACTCATTGTGGCTTTAAAGGTCAAACAGACGGTCAGGGGCAGTCGAAGGGATGTCAGCCATGTAGCAGCTCAGCTGTCCTCCTCTGTAATCTGATGAAGATGATGCAACACACACACACACACACACACACACACACACACACACACATATATATAATTGTCATGATCTCGTATGTAATAAGAATGTGTCTGATGAAGATATGGTGTTCAGATTACTGTGCTTCCACATGCCACCATATCCCATGTGCTAGCTCAGAAGCTGGGAGTGGATGTGGATGGATGTTGGTGTGGATGGATGTTGGTGTGGATGGATGTTGGTGTGGATGGATGTTGGTGTGGATGGATGTTGGTGTGGATGGATGTTGGTGTGGATGGATGT
>OMLC01100580.1:0-15712 GCA_900302585.1 Regalecus glesne
GAGAGAGAGTGGATAGGATAAAGGAAAGTGATTAATATGGAATTGCATCCAAGAGCGGCTGCTCAGTGGTAGTCAAAGAAGGGGTTGTAGCCTTACTGAATGTCCATAATGATTGATAGAACAACCTAAAGAAGGCATCATGGAAACGAATCTTCCTCATTATAAGACCCCCACACACCAAACTAACTCCGAGCACACCAGACATATTGCCTTGCCGTGGTATGCCTCCACCAACCAGTCAATTTGCAGTTTATATCCATATCTGTCCAGAATAATACAACATTAATGGTAAAGACTTTTAAAGATTTTATTGCATTTTTTTTGCAAAATTAAGTCATTACTATATTTAGATGTATGATTTCCAGTGAGAACCACATTGTCTTTACTTAGGGAGACTGTTACAGAGGAGTACAGAGGAATGATAGAGATCTTCCTCACATGGTGGAATGATAATCATCTGAAGCTCAATGTCAAGAACACCAATGTAATTGTGGTAGACTGCCAAAGGAACAGGAGGGACCCTGTCCTGACTGTCATCCAGGGACAGGGAGAGAAGAGAGTGGACTAATGGCTAGAAAAGTGCCTTTTCAGAACATTATGATGTCCCAGTGAAGCTGACCTTTTGGATACAAAATGTCATCACTTCCTTCATTTTATCCTGAGACGTTTATGTGAAACTTTGTCAGAGTTACATATGAACTTCTTGAGTTATAGCCAAAAATGTGGTATCTGAGATCACTGTGACCTTGACCATCAACTTCTAATCAGTTCATCCTTAAGTTCAAGTGATGTTATGTGCCAGACATAATGAAATTCTGCTAATGCCTCAAGACCATTTGGACATTTTTGAGATATCGCGTTCAGGAAAGACGTGAGGGCTTAGTGACCTTGACCTTTGACCACTTAAGTCTGAACAGTCAATCCTTGGCTGAACAGAGACATTTGTGTAAAATTTGAAGAAATCCCCTCAAGGTCTTCCTGAGATATTCATATGAATGGGGCACATGGATAGAGGTATGGACGAACATATAACAGATAACCTAAAACCATAATGCCTCCTTCTGTGGCTGTCACCAGCACAGATGAATATCCACTGATGGGTGGCCAAGGCTATCAGGCTACTCTCATTGTGTCTGATGACACTAATACAGCATGTTTACATATTATTTCATCTGAAGTGAATCATGTGGCTTGATGATAGATGACCACTTCATTAGTGGTCTATGGCATAAAACCACATTCTCTTGCCCCCTGAATCACTCTGTTTACTTATTCATTGACCATCATTCATAACTCGATTACCATAATGACAGAAAAATGATGTTCTGGGTCCTGAGGAAGTTATGTCAGCATGACAATACAAACACAGATGACTATTAGAAAAGCTCCAACAGACACAGAAACACACATATGATTCATTTAAGTGTTTTCACCTGGCTGCCCTCTCGCTGCCAGAAGACAGTAGGCTGAGGTTTGCCCCTGGTCTCACAAGGAAAAATGGCTGTTCGGCCCTGAGCCACGATCTGGTCACGTGGTCGAACCACAAACTGCGGTGCCTCTGGGGTTGAAAGTTAAAAGATACAACAACAAAGCAGGAACAGATGTACACAAAGTTCTACAGGTGTGGAAGACAAAAGCAGCTACAACTAGCTGACTGTCTTTGAACTATAACATTCATGCAGTCGGTGAAGGTATATTCATTGAAACCCCATTTCCTGAATATACAGACTACACAAGCCATTCATTCATTTTCTTGCAAATTTGAATGAATGACGTCATTTTGTGTGCCTCAACACGCATTCTTCAATCAGATCCCTGACTGTCACCATATTAACTGTGTCTGGACCACCATGTTAAAGGAATGGAGGTGCAACAACCACTGTTGCAACACACAGTTGCCAGGGAGGGCAAGGTAGATTCTAGGGATATAAGCATGTTAAGCAGGAGTGAAATGAAAAAGCGTATCGAATGTTACGGTAGAAGTGCGTGTTGCCCATGCTTGTGCACATGTCTGTGGTATAAGGAACAGAGTGAAAAATACATGCATGGGATCAGCTCTTACTTACCAACAGGGCGAGCTGGTGATAGAAATATGATGAGGGTGAGATAAAGTTCACAACACAGAGCAGAGCAGGGGAGCGGAGAGGAGTAGAACAGGGGGACAGAAAAAAAAGAAAGGAAAATCAGAAATGAATGATGCGGTGTTGTGTTATCATCCATGAGGTTAAAGGAGAGGACAGTGAGCCTCAGTTGCCATAGCAAATTATGGCATGGGCCTCAAGGATGGGACGTCACCTTTGCTATGGTGAAGGGAGAAGTAACCTGTGGCAGTAATCAGCGGTCCATAGACCCATTTGTAACACCTTACTTCCATCACCTTTTTTGATCCGTGTGGATATACAAGCTGTGTCAGTTTATTGTCAACTGGTTGAATGAAGCAACCCTGTCACCCGTGTAAATCCGGAAAACATTTAGTGGGCAGTCTTGGAGAGTGGACTAGTGTATATAACAAATGCGATAGTGTTTCAAAAAAACTCCATCAAACACGTTTAGTCATTCGCTTTGTGGAAAATGCAATATTAAAGTATTTCACTGAAATGTATTAAAATTTATATAATATCATTAATAATAGCAGCTGTGGTGATCATGAATATCTGAAATCGAGCACATAACAAGCTGCTATATTTTTAGCACAGAGTAGTTTAATGTGACAGACTTAAAAAAACTCTGTCGCTTTAAGATATGAATGGATACGATTTGCATTGTTTGAAAATGTGTTTATTTTTTAAACTAATTTATCTCACTAATTATCATTGATAGAGTAATAAATGGTTGAAAGTCGAACAAAAGTATTGTTGTATCAATGGCTGGTTATGACTGGTTGTGCATGGGTTTTTATCAACTTGCAAGTTACCACCTTTTCCAACACTTTCAGTTACCATACACATTTTCAAACATCCAGGTCCATACCTGACTTCTTAAATTGCCTGTGTTCAGCCTCTCCTAAAAAAACCTCTTGATCCAGCAATGTTAGAGAATAATAGACCAATTTCTACATTTCTTTTTTGATCCAAAATCCTGGAGCTGATTGAGGGTCATAATATTTTCAATACATTTCAATCTAACCTTCACCAAAAGCAGTGCTGAGACTGCATTATTAAGAGTGACCAATGACTTTCTTATGCAAGCTGATGAAAGTGACTTTTTGTATTCTTCTAGATTTAACTGCTGCCTTTGATACCGTCAATCATGCCATTTCACTTGATAGGTTAGAGAATTGGATTGGCATTTCTGGTACAGAATTAAAATTGGCTTCCTTCTAATCTGACAAATATATTTTTTTAATCTCTGTATTAAAAATCATGTATCCTCATCAGCTCCCTACTGTCAGAAGTCCCCCAGGGGTCTTGATCCTTGGATCAATCCTCTTCTGATTATATATTCTACCTCTGGGTCGTTTATTTAGTCACTTTCAGGACATGTCATACCACTGTTATGCCGATGATGCTCACCTATTTTTCTGACAAACCCCAAAGCCTGAATCAACTGTCCGCACTCCATGATTGCTTAACTGTCAAGATTGGAAGTTTCTTAATTTCCTCCACCTAAGCCCTGACAAAACAGAAGTTTTCTTAAATAGTCCTGAGAACTTTGAAACTGCAGTTGATTAGTTTGGTGGGCCACTTCATTAAAAATATTAAACCTACTACTGAAGATCTTGGTATCATCTTTGTCTTCTAATCACCATGATATTAACCTCGTTCAATCTTGTTTACTTCAGCCAAAATCAGATACATTTTGCATTTTAAGGATCTTGAAACATTCATTCACATTTTCGTCATCTACCTCCAAAATTACTGTAAACGCCCTCTGCTCAAGCCCCTTTAAATGATTTACCATTGGTTCAGAATACAGCTGCCAGATTATTCACAAGAACTAGCTGTAACTACTTTTAAAGCACTGCATGACAGAAGTCTATGGTAGCTCAGTGTTAGAGTGGGTGGTTTGGGAGCTAATTAACCAGAGGCAGGAGGTTTGAACCCACTGTGGGGTGTCTGGTAGGGCATCTGGCTTTAATTCATCAAGTTCCACCTAAGTCTATGTCTATCCCCTAAGCATGGGGACTAATCGTGACATGTAAAACAGACTTATCTTTCTTGATCTTGCCCCAGTTATATTTCTTAACTCATCATTTCTCATTTGACTTCCTGTCCACTCTGATCCTCAAACCTTGGTCTTTTACCCATACCCCCACTCCAATTGTAAAACTAAGGGTGACTGCACCTTTGCAGTTTTAGCCGAAATCTCAGGAATAACCTTCCCCAATCCATTATATTTACAGTGTCTTTGGCCTTTTTAAAACAGTTTCTAAAAGTCTAACTTTTTAGGTAATCATTTTTATAGACCTGCTGTGTTGTTGTTTTTTTTAGCTTGACCTGTTTCTTTCCGTTTAACGCATAGTTTTCCATCTTATTCATGTTACCAAATTACTCTTATTTTCCATGATTGTAAAGCACTTCGTAACCATGTGAAAAGTCCCCTGTGAATAAACTCGTAATAACATTTCCCACAGGAAGTGTCCATTTTTAGTTATTTTAATTAGTGATGTGTCTCTAAAATATAAACTGTAAAGTATTACAAAGGGCCTTGCAGCTTGATACATGTTAAATGTGTTATTACTTGGTTCCAGGTGATGCATTACTGACTTATCCACCAGTACCACATCAAAAGTGTCTTTGGCACACTCAGATGGCAAAAAAATGTTGTTTAATCATTAAAACAAATCATTGACTTTTCCATTGAAGTCATTAATTTTGTATTCCTTCCCTTTTCCATTCCTCTGTCTGTACACAGTGCTGTCTTACATCTCCAGTGCTATGAATTCTGGTTATGAGGTAGTGCAAGTGGGCTAGATAAATGATTGAAATCCCCCAAGAGAAGCCATAATGCTGCACAGACTGGTTAGGCTATGGTCAGGATGTTCATATTTGAAGCTTAACTAGAGATCTTAGCGAATTATTCACACTGGGTCCCCATATGTACGAGGAGCTGAATCCAGCTATGTGCTTCAAGTAGGAGATAAAACATAATGTTTGTCCTCAAGGATTGAATATCCTAAAGGACCTCTTTGGCACTTTAAAATAAGCTCACGGCTGGATCTCTAGTTTGCCATTAGCTACTCACTGACATTCATCATCCTGTCACCTACCTCTGATTGTCAGGTAGGCAGAGGCCTCGACCTTCCCCACACGGTTCTCTGCAATGCAAGTGAAGGTTCCCTGGTCACTGGCAGATGCCTTCTTTATCCTTAGCAAAGAGTCCTCTTTGTCATATCTGATGTCATACCTGGCAGTAAAGATGAATGCAAGAGTCAAGTCAGGTTTACTCTTGTAACTTTAATCTGACAGACATCTTAAAGCTGAAATGTATCATTTTGCTGGAATTTGAAACTGGTGATGATTATACATATAAACAATAAAGGACATTTAAAAAATATAATTGGGGCAGATGAGTAAACTTGCACAATCTTAGAGGGGATCTTGAATAATGCTTGTGTCTTCTTTGACAGAATAAAAGAAAAGCTATCTGAAGCAATTATGACTCCCTGCTGCACACACTTTAGTACGGATGCAGAAAAAGGGGCAATTATGCTGGGATGAAGGCATGGAAAAATGAAAGGTGCTTTCAGCTGGAACCCTGACTGTTCTGTTATTTCAATATTTATAAAGATGAACCACCCACTGTGGTGTGTGGTAAGCAGTACAAGTTCACGTGTGCGTGTGTTTGGGTTTATATGTGTATGTGTGTGGGAGGGGGGGCATAAAAAAGAGAAAGCATGAGGGAGCGTGAGACAGGGAAAGAGAGACTTCCAGACAGACTGAAAGAAAGGGAGTGGCTGAGCCTGACAAACTGAATTTGATGAATGAGCCGAGCAGTAAGAAATGACTAATTCATAGAGATGTACCACGCATCAGTGTGTATCCACCAGTGCAGCATACTGTAAGACACCAGTGTGGTAGCGGCAGTATAAGAACCATCTCAGCTACCAGAGGCATAGAGTAGAACTCTTCCTCTTGAGAGTCTCCTTTGATGTGAGATGTAGGGTTACTGTGAACGTCCCAGGTCAGCCATACTGATTTAGAGATTGAAGAAAAGATGGGCAGGGAAATGCTACAAGAGGTGAGGACCAGTCCCAATAAAATAAAGGTTGCATAAGGTGGGGGTAGAATATCGATGGGGCCTGTGGGGTCTGTCTCTGTCCAGAGCCCGGTGAAGACTCCAGTCACAGTACATCTCTGACCCAGTTACAGACTTCCCAGGAGGCAGACAGGTTAAAGAAAAGAATGAAAGAAAAGGAAGGAAGGAAGTGAGGTGAGGCAGAACTGAAAGTAGGACACATTTCTGAAGTCAAGGGGCACTGAGGGAGAGGGCAATTCAGACAGATAGACCACAAAAGAGAGATACAGCCAATACTACTACATTAAACCTCCTTTTACCACCATTTGTTTGAAGGAGCTTCCTGGTGCGGCACAATAACTAAGACACAACATTTATACACAAATTCGCTTTAACTCTTCCAATAATTATACACAATCTCATACACAACAGCTTTTCTTTTTGCTTCCTTTTCTTTTTCCCTCTCCCTTGCTGCCTGGACAGCTTGAATGTACCATTTTTACTTCATGGTTATCAGAAGATTGATGATTTAATTTCTAGCCCCTGCAGAAAGCGTTTCAAATTGTCCTTGAGCAAGACACTGAACCCCATAACCGCTCAAGCCCTGAGGTGGATGGCAACCTGTCCAGGGTGTTTCCCCACCTTTTTCCCAATGAACGCTGGGATAGGCTCTATCCAGTATAACTCCTTGACCTGATTTTGGATAAATGGTTGACAATGAACGGATGGGTAGATGGATGGATGGATTGACATACAGGAAGATAGGAACTACCAGAGCTGGGATCAAGTGACAGTCAGATGGAGACCAAGAGACTGAGAGTATTAGGCACATGTGTGTATGTGGGCTTGTCCCATGTCCATCTGTATATGTGCTGATCAGTTTAGTAGGATTTGGCCATAAATAAGTTATTTAAATTAGGGATCGTTATTCATAGATATTATTTATATCATTTGCATGGAAAATAGGTCTACCCAAACAGTGGATAAACATTTACCCCCCCCAGCAACACTTCAAAGTAGCCTAATTTGGTGGGAAAACCACAGACGACACCGGTGGTAGCCTGCAGAACTGAAGCAGCATTCAACATCAAACGTTTAATCTCACCCAATGTTTGATTTGATTGGTTTAACTATTGAATCAGGGCTGGGTTAAACAACATCAACACCTCTCTTGGCACCCTGTCATGTGCTATCTCTAAATCAACAAAGACACAATGTAGCTCCTTCTGACCTTCTCTCTACTTCACCATCAACATTCTCAAAGCAAACACCAGATATGTGGAGCTCTTTCATAGTAAGAAACCACTGCTGCTCACTAATCCTCACCTCTCAGCCTAGCTTTCACTACTCTTTCCCATGTCTTCATGCTGTGGCTGATCAACGTCATACCACTGTAGTCGCTGCAGCTCTGCACATCTCTCTTATTCGGAAACACTGGTAGCAGTATGCTTCTTCTCCACTCCTCAGACATCCTCTCACTTTGCAAGATTATGTTGAACAATCCAGTTAAAAAACCCACTGTCATCTCTCCTAAACACCTCCATCCCTCTGCAGGTATGTCGTCTGGGCCAACTGTCGTTCCACTCTTCATAACTACCCTCACTTCCTCCTGGTCTTTGTCTTATTTTCATAGTCTCCATTATTGATTCTGTTTTTATCTTGTTTCTCTATTGCTGCTGGCTTCTGAGTTACCAAACGCAATTTCATCGTATGCCTACAATGAGAATATAGTGTCTCAACCTCAATTATTTCCATCCTTTCCCTAAAATCCACCACCATCTGTCCCTTCATATTGCTCTTCTTGACACCATACCCACCCATCACCTCCTCATCACCTCTGTTCCCTTCAGCAATGTGCCTATTGAAGTCATCTCCAATCACCACTCTCCCCTCCTTGGGTACTTGCCACCACTTCATCCAACTCACTTCAGAATACACCTCTCTCCTCTATCTCATTCTCATGACTAAAAGGTCATATCAGATTCACAATGATCTTTAATGAATATTGACATTTTGTGAAATGATTATAATTGTACTGAAGTGTGCTTATAATTTATTTGATACATTTAAAAGGCACAGTGAATAGGGTATTACTTATAGACCATGGGCCGTTATTACACATCATGATTAGTCACCACATTGTGGACGTGGACATGGACCTAGATCGAGCATGGGGGATTAAGGTCGGATGCCCTTTCTGACACCCTGCCGTGAGATTAAACCTGTGACGCCTGACATGTCATTTGCTGATGTGTGCATTCTACTGCTAAGCTAACACGGCTATATTATTACAGTTATGGTACTATTTTTGTATTATGGCACTGAAAAGTATATTCTATTTAATCGGGACCTGGAAATTAGATTTTATTGATGACCCATATTGTGTGGCCCCATGTCCAAAGTCTTTTTGAAACATTAAGTAGAAAGCTCATCTTGTAGAATGGGAAACATTAGTCCTTTTTTATCCAATACTTTCCAGCTTCTATATACATTTACCATCAGCACTGATGCATTATTAGTTAGTCACACACGTGCATGCACCCACGCACACACACACACACACACACGGCACTTCTCACCTGCTGCGGGGCATATCCACATCCTCCTTTTTCCAGCGAAGTGTAGGTGGTGGGTCACCATGGACTTGACATCTGAACTCTACACTCTCCTCAACCAAGACCACCTGATTCACAGGCCGTTGCAAAAAGACTGGTCTCTCTAGATGTAGACGGTGGAAAATCCATCGACAATAAATAGCCTCAAGGTATGGTGACCATTCTGTATCTATGTTTAATAATAATATTGGAAGATTTATATTAAATCCATGTATGTTTTTGAATAGGCTGGAAATGTGTTACAGTGTCCTCACCGAACACAGAGAGCTGAGCGGTCTCACTTTCTCTCTCCCCCACCATGTTGATCGCCACACATGCGTACATCCCTGCATCACTCTTCTTGGTATTGGAGATGGTCATCTTCCCTCCTCGAACCTGATAAATAAATAAAATCTTAGGACTGCAAGTGATCGACTTCTGTGTGTTTGGTTACAGCGAGTGTTCATGGATAAATGTTAGTTAGCCTGAGTCGTTAGCAGGTTCAATCGCGTGACTCGAGACATCAACAAGGGGTAGTGGGTGATAAACTCACAATGATTCTTTCATCTTTGAGATCCAGTCGGATCTTGTCTTTCCTCCAGTAGGTGGTGGGCTCAGGATGTCCGCGTGGAGGCTGGCACTCAAGGCTGGCAGTCTCTCCAACCGCCACCACCGCATCCTGGGGGTTCTGTCGGAAGTCATCACGTAACACTGAGATAGAGAGAGGAGAGGGGGATTATTCATCAGTGTGACACCTTCCCTCTATCATTTAGGTTTAATTATCTATTATGGTACACTCACTTTGTGCTGAGAAACTGGGTTTGCTGTAAGACCGAGGTCAGAGTATCCAGAAATCCCCAGTATAAGATGAACTTCACTTTTCATTCCAGAATCATCATTCCAGAATATAAGTTTTGTTTGGAAGTAAAGTGAAGTATAGTAAAATGTATGCAGGCTGGATAAAAATGAATAGATAAACATCTTTATATTATAATCAAAGAATTTTGAAGAGTACTTGTAATTTATTATCAATGTATTCACTATTAACTTTTGGTTAGATGCTGCTATTAAGGTCTAAGGACTCGTGTTACCATGGGTTCTCAATAACCAACTGCACCCCTTTCCCCAACACGCACATACACTTCTCATGTGGCTCATATGGATGCCAGTATAGCCAACACACACACACGCACACACACGCAAACACACACACACACACACACGAAAAGACAACAAAAAAATAAAACCCACTATCACACTCTATATCCATAACTGGATCAACACAAACAGGACAGTTGATCTTTAACAACCACCACACACACCACTGTCCACCATTGCAGCTATTGCAGCATCAACATCAGTTCTTCCTTCACTTCACTCAGCACCCAGACTGCCCCCCCACACACATACACCACATGGCATGAATCCAAAAACAACTAGAAAAGTGTCCTTGGCAGAATGGACATCTCTGCCAGGCATATCTCCCCTTATTCAGTGCTCTGACTTGGTGACAAACAACTCCTGTTTCTACCTTCTGGGAGAGAGAGCCCTCATTAAAAAGACTACAGATGTGTTTAATCATAGTAGTTTCTATGGTATGAAATGAAAGTAGGTGAATTACTTTGTTTCATTATAAAGCAATAAAATAAACTCGTGGGAAATGTTTTATTGTTGCTACTGATGTGATTTCCAGCTGTGCCTGTGATTAATCCTACTCTTGAAATTGCATTTTTATAATGGAGTTTTAACATTGGGGTCTATGGCACTTCAGTGTCTAATCTCCTCATGGTGTCAGATAAACAAACATGGCAGCAAGGTGAATAAAGTGAATTACTTTTGGTTCATCCCGTGCTCTTCTGTGCTGAGATCAGAAGTGAATTATTTGCTGATTTATGGAATATGACAAATTATTTCTTTAATATCAATACTCATTCCCAATAATAATAATAATAATAATAATAAAAATAATTGTTCTCTTATCAGTCCCACAAGGGGAAATTTGAAATTATCTGCATTTAATCCATCCTGTTGTATAGGAACAATGTGCAGCAACAATGTGGCACCCGGAGAGCAGTTAGGGGTTCAGTGTCTTGCTCAAGGACACCTTGACATGTTCTCTGCAGGACCGGAGATCGAACCTGCAACCTTCCAATCGCCAGATGACCGCTCTACCCACTGAGCTATGCCGCGCCTAATATGTGGCGGCCATTGCACTTAGTTAGCTACCAATCTGCCAACGGTTCACGGTCAAAGTTGATCTTGAAACCAGGGCTAGCATGGATATATTGCAGAGCCATGGGGAATTCTGTTACTACATGTCAAAATTTGACTGGCTGATAATACAGTCATTCAAAGTTGCAATCCGTTTGCAGCTCCGGATTTAATGGAACAGATAGTAATACCTATAGAAGAAATAAAAGCCTATTTGTGCATATCACAATTAGTCCCCAGGTTGTGGGGGTAGACAAGGACCTAGATGGAGCTTAGGGGAATAAGCCCAGACGCCTTTCCTGATCCCCTGTGGTGGATTTGAACACATTGCCTCTGGCTCGTCAGTTCCCAAGGTGTGTGCGCTTTACCCACTGAGGTACCGTGGGCACCAACAGCACTAGAACAAATGATTCCCTTAAAAAAAGACATAAAAAAACACCTCATGTCCAGATAAACTGATTCAATTTCTATACCTGGACTGGTCTAAGGAGCTGGGATGCGTTGAGATGACACGAACCCCTCAACTCCAGGAGAAAACAAGTAACTGAATTAAAACACATTTCAGTCACAATTCAATTTAACCATGAAAATAAAAATATGATTTTGCTTTTGACAGGGCTAGTAGAAAGGCCCTAATGGCACTGATGGCCCACCACTAGCTCTACGTATTGTCATTCATCCATGGGAGACTTATTAGGCTTTTTTGATAAAAGGAGAAAAAACATTGAGAACACTCAATAAGGTGCGATTAAAACCATAAGCTTCTCAGTACTGACCTGAGACACATGGCTAATACTGTATGTGGTTGGCATTAATGCATGTACTGTAACACGTATTACACAGAGGACAAAGTGGATGGGCTGATATGAAGGTTTAAAAAAAGAGAAGGAAAATTTTAACGCAGAAATGAAAATATGTGAGTTGCTGAATCAGGAGGGGTTCAAACATCCATACAACCATTGTCGGGTTGCAGGGGAACCGGGGACTATGTCATTGGATGAAAGGCAGGGATGCACTCTGGGAAGATCGCCAGGGCAGAGCAATTAGGGGAACAGTGTCTTGCTCAAGGACACTTTAACATGCTTCTCTGCAGGTGCTGGTATCTTAATCATGTGAATTTAAGGCCCTTTGCCCTGTGAGCACTGGGATAGACTCCAGCATGGCCCAACGACCCAACTTCGGATAAGCAGCTTACAAAGTATGTATGTATGTATGGATGGATCTCAATTTAAATAAACGGTCTTGTTATTCTGTTCGTCTTAATCCTCATTACAACATTTAGTAGCTCTGCTGATATATTGTAAGACAAGTTCCAGCTCCAAGAGCCCTTGGGGAATAAGGGAAGCTAAGGAGGAACCAAATGCCTCTGGCTCAGCTGTCAATCAAATCCACTTTGTGGTGGAGTCAACAAGTCTCCGTCAAATCCACTTTATGTGCAGAGACAGCCTGGCTAGCTGTTGAACTGTACAAAAAAAACGCGCTGAATCCTTCCCACGCAGGTGAGTTTGTAACCTCCCCCTCCATCTTCCTCTCACTGTGTCACATCATACACACCCACAAAATGGTAAAGCTTGTCCCCAGATACTGTGACACCCACTCAGCTGCATACGCATACACAGCATGCAATACAGACAGCATGTGAGTGATGTTCTACACAAGACATATAGCGATAATACAAATAAGAACATGGTGCAGAAAGACGTGTGATGTGCTGTTGATGTAGATGTAATTTGATCAAGTGACTTCCCAAGGTTTACCTAAAATGTTCTGGTGATAGAGTTACCTCCACCCACTGCTGTGGTGTATTCCTTCCTTACTATTCTCATTTGAAAGGGGTTTGTTGCTGCAGGTGTTACATCTGTGCATGTGTGTGTTTGATCCGGTGGCCACAAATGTGGAGCTCCCTTGAAGGTAGCACCCATATGTAGACTGTTGTCTGGGTGTAATTACTTCAGATGGCAGGGCCCTAACCATCCCCTAACGCTGTCTGATTGAGTATTGCTCAATTATTCAAACGGGCTGTGCAGAGGGTTCACACATCCACCACTTTCATTTATCCTATCAGAAAGGGAATGATTTGGAAATGGGCTTCAGCCCCTGGCACAATGGGTGGTAAAATATATGTGACATTGTGGAAGTATCTGAATACAAATTACAGGAGTGGGAGTCATTACTGGGTCAACAGCGGAGGAGAGGTTGTTTTGCGGGAGAATATTGGACTTCTTTTATTTCTACATATTCCTCCCTGGTTGTTTTACAGGATTTTAGATTTAACAGCTCTCTTCATCCGAGGCTATTCTTCTAACAGAAAACTAATTTAATTTCACCACTCAGAGCGCTGCTAAGTTAATGTCTGAGATTCTTTTCAACACCACAAGGATAGTAGTAAGACTCCTACGCTTCGTATTATGATTCCAAAATGGATAATCACATCCAGCAGGCAACAAATACATGTATTTAGAGTGGTGTGTATCCAGACCAATGATGTGGCAAAACACAGCCTAAATCTGCAAAGACGATTGGTTTATTCTATTTGCTGATGCATGTAGTGTCTCTTATATTTATTCACCATGCTTTCCTCTTTGTAGTCTTTTTTTCAGCATGGAGGTCAGCATAGCTGAGAATTACATGATGGAACCAAAGAAGGAAAGACAACTGAGACGGCCTTGTGTGTTTGCTTTGGAAGTGGACATGAGATTATATTTCTAAACCAAGTGACAGTGAAAACTGAAAATAGAGCAAGACAGAAAAATAGAGAAAATATTCCTACTTCTCAAAATTTCAACACTGCACCCTTCAACAACATAAAATGGAAACGGAAGTGATAATCCCCCCCACCCTAATTAATGTTAGAGGTTTAAAAGCAGAGCGGATAGGGGGTGTTAACTCCATGCAATGAAGAATATTTTAATCTATATTGTGTTTATTAAATGTTTATTCAATTTGATGATGCCACGTTTGGCAGACAAGGTGTGATGTAATTGCAGCTTACTCAATGAAGGCCTTTTCTATTTATTTTCTGTTTATCATGCCAATCAAATTCTACTCATTGTATAATCATTGATCTTGTAAGTGTTTCAAATTCTATCACTACCACTTTGGGATGCTCCTGTTAGGAGTCACCACCTCTGCACCTCTGTCACACCAGCCACCTGCATGTCCTCCCTCACCACATCATAAACCTCCTCTTTGGTCTTCCTCGCCTGCTCTGGTGTGACAGCTCCATATTCACCATCCTTCTCCCAGTATACCAGCATCTCTCCTCCACACATATCCAGACCATCTCAGTCTGGCCTCTCTGGCTTTGTCTTCTAACAGTCCAACCTGAGCTGTCCTTGAATATATTTGTTCCTAATCTTGTCCTTCTTCATCACTCTCAATGTAAATCTTAGCATCTTCATCTCTGCCACCCTCAGCTCTTGTCTCTTTGTCAGTGCTGCTGCCTCCAGACCATATTAGATAGCTGGTCTCACCACCATCTGCCATGAGAGAGGCCTGTTTTATGTGTCATGATTAGTCCCCATGGTATGGGAGAGGACACAGACTCAGGTGGAGCATGGAGGATTAAGACCGGATGCCCTTCCTGATGCCCTGTGGTGGGTTTTAAGCCACTGCCTCTGGGTTGTCAATTCCTGAAGCATACACTCTACCACTGAGCCATCCCTCCACTACCATCTAACATAAATGTTTCAAATTAAACCGGACAGATGAAAAAAAGCAAGAGAGAGGTAGAGAATGAGAGAGGTAGAGAGTGAAAGGTAGAGAGTGAGAGAGATAAAGTGCAAAATGGAGAATGAGCAGAGAAAGCATGTCTTACTTGAGGGAATATGGCAGATTAGATCTCTCTTCACTGCTAGTAAAACCACTTAAAATGAGACAAAATGCATTTTTACACTGATATCCTGTGATAACGGCGTAATGAAGACTTGTCTTTCCACCTGCTTTGTTCTATTACATTGGCAAAGGTAGCATAATCATCGCCCAGTGAACCCCCGTGCCGGGGTTTCGGAAGCGGATGCGTCACGATGTGTGACACAACAGTGATGCCTGTCCCATCCCAGCGGCTGTCCCTTTACACAGACATGGATTCCACCTTGTGTCTATCTCTGCTGCCAGTTCAATACTGGAACAAAAATGCCCCCAATTCCATCTTTGAACCTTTTACACAGAATGGTGAGGCTGATTAATGGCACAACTGTGTAAAAAGCCTGAGATTTACACAAGAATGACTGGGAGATGTGGTGGCATAAATAGTAGGGAAAATGAAAGACTACTGTATGCAAGCAGAGAGAAAACGATGGTGAAAGAAATGAAGAAAGAGTACTACTTAGCAAGCTGTGTGAAACAGATGGTTTTGTTTTCCATTGGAGATTACGACCTTACAGTCGTAACAACCACAACTGTTCCACGGTGACTGAAACCTTTGCCAAAGTTTCCAGGGTAGGAGCATATTCCACATTCTCCAAAATGACAGAATTGTGAGATTTATGGATGGTGAAGCTGAGGCTGATGTCACGCCCCAACAGTATAAGTGAACTACAGAGGTACGTAGTCAAGGCTCATGGTCAGTGATCCGACATCAGAAACTGCATTCACAACAGCGACCTGATCTCACATGACAGTGGTCTGCTGAACTGTGGTATGAAATTTGCTGAAGATTCTCTGTGAATAAGAGGAGCCTGTAGGGGTGTGTCACTTTTTCAACAGCAGTCAAGGGTTGTCCCATTTCT
>OMLC01100583.1:0-14527 GCA_900302585.1 Regalecus glesne
GTAGTAGTAGTGGTGGTAGTAGTAGTAGTAGTAGTGGTGGTAGTAGTAGTAGGGGAAGTAGTAGTAGTAGTAGAAGTAGAAGTAGTAGTAGAAGTAGTAGTAGAGGTAGTAGTAGTAGTAGTAGTAGTAGTAGTAGTAGTAGTAGTAGTAGTAGTAGTAGTAGTAGTAGTAGTAGTAGTAGTAGTAGTAGTAGTAGTAGTAGTAGTAGTAGTAGTAGTAGTAGTAGTAGTAGTGGTGGTGGTGGTGGTGGTAGTAGTAGTGGGTGGTGGTAGTGGTAGTAGTAGTAGTAGTAGTAGTAGTAGTAGTAGTAGTAGTAGTAGTAGTAGTAGTAGTAGTAGTAGTAGTAGTAGTAGTAGTAGTAGTAGTAGTAGTGGTGGTGGTGGGGGTAGTAGTAGTAGTAGTAGTAGTAGTAGTAGCAGTAGTGGTAGTAGTAGTAGTAGTAGTAGTAGTAGTAGTAGTAGTAGTAGTGGTAGTGGTAGTAGTAGTAGTGGTAGTAGTAGTAGTAGTGGTAGTGGTAGTAGTAGCAGTAGTAGTAGTAGTAGCAGTAGTAGTAGTAGTAGTAGCAGTAGTAGTAGTAGTGGTAGTAGTAGTGGTAGTGGTACCTCATCCAATGCGAGAGTCTGGGGACAGGATGTTGTATTATTGTAAAGCCCACTGAGGCTAGTTTGTAATAGTGTGCTATACAAAGAAGATTGACTTGTGCTGTCAACGTAAAGGCAGTGCTGTTCCACCACTGTTCATTTCCCACAAATCTGGCATAAGGATAATTTCCCCAGAGGAGCACCTTTAAGTTCATCTAGATGCTCAATGAAGTATAGATAGAGAAGTGAAGATTTCTTTAGCACCTCATCAATCACACATGCTTCTCAAAAGAGCATCCTTTACTTCTTAACAGTTCTGATCCTCACATCTCGCTCAGAGCTGTGGAAATTGAGGATAACGGAATTGTGTTGCTGACTGACCACCTCATAGATCTGATCGACTCTAAGCCTAGAATAAAGCTGTCTTTGGATCACTGAAAATCTTTGACAGTGTGACAATTGATGCTTGGTTTTGATCCAACACATGACAGACAGACAGACAGACAGACAGACAGACAGACAGACAGTTATATGATCATGTTCACGTTTGTCACGGCTACATGCGTATATATTGATGTAATATATGCCTTATGACTGACAGACTGAGTTCAAGCTGTACACATACATGCTGTACATTTACACAAAAGCACATTTACACCCATTCCTCTAGAAGCTGACAAGGATCAGTTTAGCCTTTCCTGAAAACAGTTAGGCAGCACGTTGAACAGGAGGCTAATATATGCTTTTACTTGTAAGTTTGTCTGACTGACAACATCGTTTGATTCTATTCGTTTTTATTTCAGTGTATGTAATAGTGGCAGTATGTACCCCTGTCGAGGGCTCATTTTACCCCTACCTTGGGGCAAGTTTTGCCATGGGACTACATCTTTTGATGGATCGTTGTTCTTACGTCATTATTCCATAGGTACACACACTGAGCTTTGTGGACTTCTTATCCATCGTTTTAAAACAAATTCCCCCATTTTGCAGCAAAATCTCTCAAATTAAAAAGTGGCCCGACTCCTGTTGCCCGGTTCTCCCCCACACCGCTGGCACAAGCAGACATGACAGAACCAAACGTAACTAGACTTGGTGTACTTACGAGTAAACTCGGAAATAACCAAAGCATCCTGGAAATGAATTACAGTTCAATGTTAGGAATCTGTGCCAACCGACGACAGAATTGCAGTAATCAATGCCATCTCGGGCACAAATAAGGAAAAGTGCGCAAGTGAGTAAGTCGACGAACTTTCCTTTTTACCTTGACTGGAAGTGTCAACAGAATAAATAAATAAAGAACTTTTCGCGGTCCCCTCATTCCACTGTGCTGGACTCCACTTCGTCTGGGCGGCGTATTAAACGCTCTTCCGTCTGGCACATCTTCTAAACAAAAAACTTGCTGTACGTGTTGATTTCTAACTTGGCTATCGATACTTTTTTTTGCCGTCCGAAAACTAGCAGGGACATCCGAGGGAGGGCGGCATCCGAGTGTGGGGAGAGATGCGGAGGAGGCTGAGAAGGAGGGAGGGGATGGGGGTGACTTCACACACTCACGGAGGCCAAGTCGGTTAAGTGCACTTGCTACGATCAGACCGGCAGCTCAAATCCCAGTTGCGGCAAATCAATTATCCAGATTGGAGGTAGGTTGTTTTTAATGGGGGGGGTCCCATGGAAACCGTTTTTTGTAAACTACATTTTGTTGTGGTTTCTATTTCTAAACGCATCTCAGTCTGCATGGCAACTGAAATCAGATTTCAAACTGTCCTTTATATCTGCCGCGGTTCTTATGGCACCACACTGTTTGTTCCCTGTGACAGCAGCACAAAACACGGCTGCACACATCAACCTCCATTGCTGAGGAGTTCTGCAGGGTGACTAGACGATGCTATGGGGTGAAGAACAACCATCGTATGCTTGTAAATGGACATTTATATAGTGCTTTTCTATTGACTACTCCAAGTGCTTTACCACGTATGCCCCACAATCATCCATACACACGCACGCTCGCACACATGTTCATACACTGAGGGCAAAGACTGCCATGCAAGGCACCAACTGTTCATCAGGAGCAGTTAAAGAGTTCAATATCTTGCTCAACGACACATGGATATATTTTCTGGAGGAGCTGGACATCAAATCAGGAAATATCCAATTACTAGACAAGTCACTCTACCTCCTGAGCCATGTTGCCTCATACTTTCATTCCTGAACTGCATGTTGCTGTTTTGCTTCTGGCTGGCATTCATAAGCATGTTATAACCACAGCAACAAATGCTGAACATCTGAACATACAAATGCAACCTTGACGCCACAAAAGAAAGGACATTTTAAAAAAAGTAGACCATCGATCCTGATTATACGATTTGGAAAAAAATAGGATTTGCCTAGTCTAAAGATAGACTTACAGTCATTTAAAAGCACACCGTATTCTTGTAACGTTTGTTTTTCTGTTCATGTGCTGTATAACCTCTTCATTTGTATATATTCACCAAACTTTTTATACTTCAATCCATGCAATATCAGTGAAAAAAACCCAAGACAGTTCAAGCTGTGTAATTTTACCATACAAGTTATCAGATTGATGATTGACAACTTTACCATGATACAGATTCAAAGAAAGTCTTAGAAAGGTTGAATTTTCTGTAAATACATTATAAAAAATATTTTTTCATTTTTGTGCAAAGACAAGTGCATGTATCAGATCCAGATTTATGCAAAATCCAAGTCTCTCCTGAGTGCAAATTGTGAAGTGAAATACTTACTATAATCAATGGGCCTGTTCTAAATGACATTAGTCCCCATGTTGTGAGGATGGACATGGACTTAGATGGAGCTCAGGGGATTAAGGCCGGATGCCCTTCCTGATGCCCCGTGGTGGATTAGAATCCGCTGCCTTTCACTTGTCAGTTCCCTAGGTATGAGTGCTCTACTCACTGAGCTACCGCGGCCTCTGGCATACTTAATACCAACTTATACATCAAACAAATTAATATTTTGCATAAACATTTACATCAGGTCCTCTTCACGGGATGGTTTTAACAGACTTTTATGTATGCTATTAAGTATCAAATGCAAGCTGAAATGCAATGAAAATTTAGTATACTGATAAAGTGTAATGAGAAAAAGGACATACCCATACAGTCAACATCCTAAAGATCTACCCAGTGTCTCTTAACTTCTCTGGATGTTTGATAGTCTTGCCATCAATCCCCCACTTCAAATGCATCTACAATCTCAACTGTAATCTAATGTCCTGCAAGAAATCAAAGAGCAACCATGCAAAATAAACACAAACATGATCCGAAAACAACCTCAGATAGCCTGTTAGTGGATAATGAATCATCTAAACATGCCTATAATTCAAACCCAGTGAGGGCTACCATTAGACAAGAAGCCCGGGGGAAAGGTGCACTCGGTTTTAGGGACTCTTCTACTCTGATTCATAAAGCTCTCTTTGGATGATTTCTTATCGTCCATGCTGTTTTCAGAGCCAGAGGAACCTCTACTTTCTTTAGTTCCTGGCTGGTTAAAAGCAGCACACAGTGCCTGCAGGGTGCAACGGAGCTCATCTCCAGCCTCCACTGCACTCTGGTCGTGGGGCAGCTGTACGCTGGAGGAGAAAGAACATGCTGCTGTCCTTCTAGGCAGATCACTGATGAGCTTGTTGACAGATTTTGCTGAAGAGGAGATGGCTTCGCTGCAGACACTGAGGTCAGTGTCACCTCCTTTACCTGTGGAAAAACATACAGCTTCATAATAAACAAAGAATTCAAGAATAACAATATTAACTATTGTAAAATCAAAAACATGCAAGACCAAAACATTTATATCTATGAAATTCTTTAAAGTAAAAATATATATATATATAGAGAAAAAATTCCAGAATGTTCAATCAGTTGATCTGGACACGTTTAGTGGGAGACCAATTTCATCACTCATCTAAGTGACTTCAGTCTCAAGTGCAGGTACCCATCCATATCCTTATAAACAGCACAGTTTGCATAAACACGTAAACCAATGATCAGTGTCATATGTAAAGTATCATAAAAATGTATAATCAAAATTTTTTTTAAATCCCTCATCAGTCCTGCAACCAGGACATTTGGAATTCTCTGCATTTAACCTACAGTGCAGGCAGACCAACTCCAGTTGTCCTGATGCATGCTCAATAATCCAGATAAGGGAATCACAGAAAGAGGTCAATTGGTTCCACTGTCTCTTCACTCAAACAGGTGACATATTCAGTCTGACTGAAGCTGTCACCTGTTTGAGTGATGAAACATTTCCGAGTAAACTTCTGATCCAATGGAACCGATTCCCCTCTTTCTGTGACCAACTCCAGTTATTTTTCTTATTGCCTTGGCCAGGGACACAGGCAGGAGCAATAACCTAACATGCATGTCTTCTTCTAGAACTGAATACATCCCTGAGACGAGTAAAAAAAACATCTCTCTCACTAAAAGTTGTGTCCAGATCAACCGATTCAACTTTTTACTATTTCCTTAACTGGGTTATTGAGCATGCATCAAAACAACAGAAAACAATTTAAAAAATAATAAAAATAAATCATTTTTTCCCATCTTTGCAGAGTAGTTTGTTGTCTCCAAGTAACTCAGGGTCAAATACATATCTTATTCGTTGTATATCTACTTACAGTGCGCAACTATAATCAGGGTGCTGTAGCTTTCAACTTTATGATCCTTGCCATTGGTTTCTGGTGACACTTATCCACCATAACATAAAACCATTCATCTTTAGTACTCATTCTGTCATTATATCTATATGGAAGAAGTGTCTTCTTAGCACCTAATAAAGTTGTTAAATGTAAAGCAAATTTATGACCTCTGAGGGTAGAGATGAGCACAGAGTGCAGCTGCCTGGTAGCCTGATTAAACTGGTAGAGCTCAACTGCCGTGTTCCTCAGTCTGTGTAAGTGGGAGACCTCACCCTCTTCTTCCTCACCCTTCCCCATTTTTTCAGGGTTGGCCTCCATTGCCTACAAACACACACAGGAACACAAAAGTAGACTTCGTGTATGGTTATTGACAATAAACCTGCTTTAACATATTTTTTTTTTGCCATCAAATATCCAAGGAAAGTTTGCTGAGCAGGCATGTTCTGTCTTTCCCCCCAACAATACCCTCCTTTACAATCATAGTTTAACATACGCATGCCTGGAAATTGAACACTACAAACACAGCCTTCTGTATTGTTGGCCAGTAAGCAGAACAACCGGGACAGATGAGGGTCAAGCGTCTTCCTCAAGGGGATACGGAAAATAATTGTTGAAAGGTGGGAGAGAATTATTTGCTTCCTGTGCCCCTTGCCCACATGTTTTCTTTGAAGGTGCAAGCACATCTGGTTACAAGCTTATATTGGTAACTTTAAATCTCTCTCTCTCTCTCTCTCTCTCTCTCTCTCTCTCTCTCTCTCTCTCTCTCTCTTGATGTCAGTGGAAAGTGAAGATTTTCCAAGGAGGTGAGAGCTTTCCAATGACATAAACCCATGAGCTACTCCACAGTTTACTGCAGAGGAATAGCAAATGTTGATCTCGGTTACAGTAAAATGCCGCCGCGCAAGCCATACCCTTTCCTGTGGTAGATAACATGGTAGATTTTGCACATCTAATATTTGTCTTTTACAGTGTCAACCAGTAATGACATTTTAACAGCATGAAATAAAATGTCTATTTTAAAAAAGCAGAAACAGGCCAGAAAATGTTAGGTCATGCATTCTACAGAAGATAATGTAACAAAAGCAATCATTATCCAGTAGATCACAACCTTTTTAAAAATGTGAAATTTCTGGCAATCCTCACACTTCTACTAAAGAGTTTTAAGCAGTGCTATATCAATTTACAGGCATTTCTATGAATATATTTTGTGGGTTAGGTGCCTTGCTCAAGAGGCACCTTTGACAGTGGTTGCAGCCCAGCAGTAACTCAGTTTTGTCTGACTGCTTTTGTTGGACAACAATGATGCTGTGGGCGGTGAAATCCTCCTGCTCATGTATGCAACAATGACTGGTTCAAACAAAAAAAGCTGCTAGTTTGTATGGCTAAGATAACGGCAAACAAGCGTTAGTCGTGACTGATGGCAGTTCATTCAACACATTTATTACCTCAATGATCGCCGAGGGGCGACTGAGGAGAGATAAGCATACAGAGCATTGGGCATTTAAGCAGCAATAAAGACTGATTGGCATCTTTAATGGGCCTGCTGTATGAGAAGGTATTAATCCGCAGCATATAAGCTTGTGTCAAGGTGGAAGATGTTTTAACCTTTATTATCCAAGGAGAATTTGCGGAGCGTGTATGGTGTCTTTCAGCAAAGACCTTTTTCAGACATTCACAGCTGGGAGCTGACTATAGCAACCGCAATCTACAAGTGATGGCCACTGAGCAACTCCAGTAAAAAATACATGTTTTGATGTCCCTTTATCGGAGGTTTCCTCTAGGGTTGACAATTTTATCTGGTGTTCATATTATAGTTACAGCGTGTGACTGCTACATAAAAACCATGCCTTTGTGTCACAAAAAAAAAGCCGAAATTCACAAAGGATTGGGGAATATTTGCAATCACAGCATTGTAAGAAGACGACAGATGTACTCTCAGGCCACCACCCCTGTTGAAAGACGGGCGTTCCCTCTTCACATAAATGAACTCTTTAACCCCCCTTTCAGACCACCGTTCCTCCCTATCATGCCTTTGTGTGAAATGGAAATCAGTTTCTGTGCCAGTTTATGTCTTGGAAATATATACATTTCATTTCTATATACTTTTCTCTGACACATGGAATTAACTGCAGAAAACCTGAAATTTACACCCATGAGGCCTGAAACCGTTTCAGGCAAATTTTGCTTTCGAAACTCACCATCGTTTTACAGTGGATGTAGCTCTGTAGTGCACGGGCCAAGTCAAGCATCTTCGATTTAAGGCTCTGTAGGGCCTGAAAGCATAGATGGCAGGTGTTACTGATAGCCATTCATTGCATATGTCACATGTTCATCAAAACGGTAAAGGTACTTGTTATTATGGAGCACTTTTCTAGTCTGGCGACCACTCAAAGCACTGTACAATGAATACCTCACATTTAATGAGCCTCACAGTCAGATATGAACCTGCTATGCCTGACTTGAACACAGACACTCTACTGAACCACTGTGGCTCAAATATTATACATTTCAATATCATGATTTAATGTAACAATTAAATTAATCATTATTAAATATTATATTATATCATAATATCAAAAATATTCATCAACACACTCTTTTTCATTCGAGTCAACTAAATAAGGGGAGTATTTTGAAAATAATACAGTGACCACCTAAAATCTCCATGCATGGAAGATCTCATAAATCTCATGTTCATGTGACAACTGACAGAGACAGATTGCCAAATGTTTATCTAAATACATGGAAAGCAATGCAGAGTATGGAAAACCAAATATGAATTAAAATAGTAGGAATTTATGAGTGATCTCTTACTGGGCTCCTTGAATAGAACAGTTGGGCCTCTCTTAGCATTTCCTTAGTGATAGTAAGGCCCTCTTCCAGAAGGGAGCAGACACCCTTATTGATTCCTTCCAGCAAAGAAATGGCTGCCGATGGCTGAAAAGTTTAAAGAATAATGATAAACAAAACTATACAATATTAAATGTACCTACACAATTCTTTCCTGAGCAGTTGCTGGAAAATAAAATGCACAGTAATATAAGCATTATCAGTAGTAAATTCCATGATAAAGCATGGACTGCAGCGAGTTTGGTGGGGGTTGATTTTATTGAAGTTTCTCATGCAGACGAATCCATGCTCAAATCCAAATCATATTCCTCTCAAAACTCGCTTTACCTTCACTCATGCATGTTTTCAATACAAATGATTAAAATCAGAAAAGTAATTCTTCACCTAATTCCATTTACAGGCTTCCAACAATTTTCTTTTCCTATGTCAGTTGAGATCCTCTCAAACTACTTAAGCTTGAAAATCAAAAAGGGAAAGTTAGGTTTCATTCCATGTGCAATTTAGAAAATGTCCTCTTATGATCCCCTTTCCTTTCCCTGAATTTAATATGATTATGCATTCAGTAAATTACTTAAAGATAAAAAAAATGAAATGTTAGGGTCGGCATAGTTCAGGAGGAAGGGCAGTCATCTAGTAATTGGAAGATTCTTGGTGTGATCCCTGACCCCCGCAGAAAGCATGTCACACTCTCCAAGAAACCAAAACCCGAAGTGCTGAAACTCTGTGATGGAATGGTGACCTGCCCAGGGGGTTTCCTGCCTTTGCCAAATAGACACTAGGTAGGCTCCGGCATGCCTCTGCAACCCGAATTCAGATAAGCAGTTGATGATGGACAGATGGATGGATGAATAAAAAAATGTGAAAATGAATGATAACACTGCTCTTGTTTGAATTATATTACCCCATAGACTGGTCCATAAGTAGAGGCTACAGGAAGGAGAGAGAGGGGAGGCAGGTAAGGTTCTTGTTATTGCTAGTTCATCAATTGATTTAGCAAATGGCATTAATTCATCAATTATCTCCACCAGGCAGTAGCCAGAGAGGGATTAAGGGCTTGATCACGAATATGTGCAAGTTTCCGTCTGCGACTTATCTCGCAAACAACTGGACATATAAGTCCCAATTTCTTTTTGCAGATTCATAAGTGTATGACGAAGAATCTCTGGTGGTTGTAGTGATTCAAAACCTTCAAAAATACATTTTTTCTTGATCACCGTTCCCTCTCCTCATTCCCTTTTTAGCTAACTCAACCAGTACTCCTTTTCATTGCTGTCCACTCTGAGACTGCTCTTCTCCAGGTTTTAAATAATAATCATTCAATAATTGATTCTGGTAGCATTTCAGTCCTACTGTTGGATTTGAGCGCTGCATCCAACCCTGCTGACTATGATATATTGCTAGACAGATTGGAAAACTGGAGTGAACTTTCAGGCACAATCCTAAATTGGTTTAAGTCTTATCTACATGAAAGATATTATTTTGAGTCAGTCCATGGGCAGAAACATATCAATATCAAAATGAATGACATGGCATTCCCCAAGGGTCAAGTCTTGGCCCCCTTTTAGTCATTTTCTTCACAATACCATTAGCTCAAAATATGAAAAATATCTAGTAATTATGTAAATGAAACTCAAATTCATATGGCAGTATCACAAAATTAGCGTGGTGTCATAGATTCATGAATAAATGCAATGAGCAAATTAATTAGATAGGCCAAAATTTCTAACAAATGCAGAGGGACGAAACTGAAATAACTATTTTCAGTGTTCAAGAGGAAAGACTGAAAAGTATGTCCTCACTTCAGCTCCCTGCCTCTGAAAATTAAAAACCAAGTCAGGAACCTCGGCGTGGTAAAGGATTCAGACCTAAAATTTGATAGCAACATCAACACAAAAAAATCAGCTTAAACCACCTCATAAATCAAGAAGGGAAGTCATGTCAACACAAGATCGAGGAATTCTAATTATCTTTATTAGGCCAGACAACAAAACTTCTCTTAGGTCTCATTGAAAAAAAAATCTATCAGACAGTTGATGTTCATTCAGAACGCTGCTGCTCAAGTCCTAAAACTCAAATGAGCTGCACACATATAAATAAGAGAATAAATGATTACTGCCAAAATATATCTCTGATCTTGTTTTACAGTACAAACCCTCTAAACCTCTCAGGTCATCTGCAGCAAGTCTGCTTATTGGTCCTCAAAACAAAAGACATTAAAGCTGGATTTAGTTACCAAGCTGAACATATCTGGAAAAGAGTTCAGGAAGATTCGAGACTTGAGGCAACACTTCTTAATCGACACTTCAATCAAAACTTTCAAATCAAGACGAAAAAACTATCTGTCCATTCATTTATCATCAACCGCTTATCCGAAATCAGGTCACGGAGTCCTGCTGGAGCCTTTTCCAGTGCTTAGTGTTTGAAAAGCAGGGCCAATTCTAATCAAACCATACCATACTCACTCCTACTCATTCGTTGTGTAAAATTAAAGTAGACATACTAGTCTAGGAGTGGCTAACCATGTGTCATGGAAAGCCATATGTATAGACGTTTTCATTCCAACTTGACTCCACACTCGGTGATTTCACCAATATATTCTTCTTCACCACTATATTGTTCTCATTATACAAACTATAACATTTTTCATATGTAGAAGATTAAAAACAACAAAGTTTCAGCTTTTCCCTTCTAGAAATTAAATCTATTCTGACTGTAGTATATCTATATCTGTCTGCTCTATTTCTGTTTGATAACTATTGATGGACTATAGCTATAGCTGGTTGTAGATCTATCTACAAGAGGATGAAATGTTGGGAAAACTGCACACCGATGAGGCCAAAAGTCAGAATGTTTTCTTTTTTATTCTTAATAACATAAAAATAAATAAATAGTACATGTATTATAAGAGCAGAATATGCTTTGAAAGTCTATTTGTTCAAAGTGCATACTCCAGATTTCAGTTGCATTCAAGTCTGGACTTTGGTTGTACCATTTCAATCAGATAAAACAAATTCTAACCATCCATTAGAGTTCTTTTCATGCTTTTTGTCATTGTTGTGCTGTAACATTAATCTTCACCAAAAATGTAGATCTCTTGTTAGCTGAAACAGGTTCTCAAGGATTTGGCTGTATTTTGCTGGATCCATCCTGACCTTAACAGCTAACAATTTGCTAGTCCCTCACAGGGCTTCTAGTACTCTGCAGATGACTTAATATTGGCTTTTCTCAAAAGTGACTTCCCTGAAGCAGTTCTCCCAAAGACAACAAATCTGTTAAGTGCTGAAGAAATTGTTGATCTTTGGACAGTTTCTGCAACTTTTACAAGTGAGTTGTGGAACTCTCAGAATTATGCAATTCTTAGGATTATAGCTGGTTTCTTGGCCAAATTCACATACGACATGAACATCCAGCCTGTATCTAGCTTTCTTATATGGATAAAGAAAAACGTGTGAGAGTTCTAAATGTACACAGCACACATTGAGATGAAAAATGTTTGATCGTATCTGCCAAACTACATTCGGAAGCGGTCTGGCTCACGTTGTAATCAGATCTTGGGCAGAGTTAGCCAGGTGTAAATGCACTCAGTGCATTATATTAGTATTTGGGAAAGAGAATGCACCAACTATAAGCGGGAGGTCCATTTTTATTTGACATTTTATTTGGGGGTAGACATGTACTTAGATGTAGCATAGGGAATTAACCATTTGAATATTATTTTGTAATCCCTTAATCAGAAAAGATAAAAATTACGTAGGCTACAAAAGAACATCTACCACCTGAAATCTCTGAATAAGCACCATGGATAGAGCCACCTGGCTGTCAGCCAGCATGAATAAATCTTTTTGTCTCCCTAATTCCATTTCAATTTCATTCCATTTTTCACTATTTGGTTTCATGACACTTAAAACATTTTTCTGATGCAATAGCATCCTGCATTTGACAAACAGAATTACACTTAAACGCATAAACCACATTGTTAGAAACATTGCACATTTCATGTGATCTCATGACTGCAGAGCAGGACAGATAGCAACTACAAGTGTTAAGGACATAGAATTTTTCTATTACATATTTTGCCCTGCATTTTCTCTGAATGCAAGGTCCCTCTGTTCACCAATTGGGATGGTAGGTACTCATTACTCAATGTCCGTTGTCATGTTCCTGTGCCAGTACTACCACAACATATGTTCTCTACTTGGTCAATAATGTGGCTTGATATCTTTTTTTCTCTGTTTTTTTACGTCATGATTGACCCCCAAGTTCTGCGGGTGGACATGGACCTAGATGGTCGTGGGAGATTAAGACCAAACGCCCTTACTGACACCCTGTGGTGAGATTGAACCTGCGAGGCCTGGTTTGTCATTTCCTGACGTGCACACTGTATTGCTGAGCTAAATTCCTTATAAATAACACACTGTACCTCTTCAAACTCTGCTTGTTCTACAAATCATGGCACTGATGAAGCAAGGTAGTAGAGAGCAAATCTTAAAATGTGCGCTTGCCTCAAAGAATATGCTAAACCACTGAGATTACACATACACAAATCATACACAGTGTCCTCACTTAGTTCAATAATTCCCCTGCATCTAAGCATCATCCTTGCTCTAAGATCCACGGAGCTAATATTCCATTCTCCAGATTTATGGAATTGGAGGATCTGATTTACTCAAGCCCTAGAGCCCTGATAAGAGATAGTGGCTGCTGTGGTATTAATGGTACAGTTACCTTGCCCGTAGCACGGGTGCGTAGTTCTGCAGTGTTCACGAGCATCCCCGTCAACGCTGCCAGGTGACCAAGTGCCTGAAATACTGCATCCAGGCACTGACCGCTCTTCCTCTGTGCCTCCGTCACCATAGAAGTGATCTCAGATTCACAGCCCTAGGTGAGGAGGATGAGGATAAAAATGTTGAATGCATGCCGATTTAAACAGAGTCCAAGTTAACAAACTGACAAACAGGTTGAATTAAAATCGATTCAATGCAGAATCAATGAACAAGCCAACAAAATGGTAGACATTGATTGAAGAGCCAGTAAATAAATTAAAATGGTGAGGAAGGTGGATAACGCAAAGAGAAAAAAAAGTGTTTAGGTACTGAGGCTGGTGAGGAATTTTTGATTTACTTTCCATATATTCATGTGCTATTCGGGGCTCAAGGTTGAGAATTCCCCCCGCTTGGCCATTTCCATACACACAGCTCAAACAGCTCAGAGCTAAGACCCGTCAATCAATGACATGCATTTTGATAAGCCCCTCACATGTCAAAAACAGACTAAAGTGAAAATAATTTTCCCTTTCAGGTATTACACTGCGGCTGCAATTATTTTTATTTTAAGTGACAAGAAAAGCATAATTTAGTGTGTGCATGCATAACAGTGGCTGCTTTTCAATGTCATAATTAAATTGAGCAAACAACAGCTATTAATATTAATATTTCCTATTTAAAAATGTTTTTACTTCTATCTAGATGTTACTTTGCCATCTGATTTTGAGGATTTTGGTCAGGGTTCAGTTGAATGTCTCCAAAATATGACCAGTTCATGTTTGATCAACTTTTCACCCTTTCACTCTGTGGTTCAGGATTAATCTTCATTACCATAAATGTCAAATTGTGCCAAACAGGTTTATACTTATATGAAATATACATTAATGTGCGTTTCAGAACTCATCAACAAATGTTTATGCTTTTGTCGGCGTATATGTAGCTTTCCAACCTTTTGAAACCAACTGATACTTGAATTTACTAACCACACTAAGGACTTCAACCACTTGATTTTTGACCCATTGGTACTTGTCAACAAGTCATGTAACAGTTGTGACCCAGCAGTAAACTATAGTATCCTTTTTTTGTTGACTATCTCCACAGTATATTCCAATTTTGTCCTTAAAAAGTTTTTATCAGTATTTACATGGTCAAGGTGTGTCAAAAAGTTTACATAACAAGGTTTCTTATATTTGGATTTAAGTCCCTCAAACAGAAACCAGCTCTAGCTAAGATGGCAACACCATTTGTATTCATATATGTGTCTACCTGAATAAGGAGCTGGAGGAAACCACCCATCCTTTTGACTTGGTTCTTGAGTTCTTCAGCAGTGGTGAAGAGTACACCAGAGATGGGCTTGATGCTGGCCAGCCACTGCATGGTAATAAACACAGCCCTCTCTATGGCTGAGCTAGCCTTGACTAGCTGAGTCTGGGCCTCCGTGTTACATAGAAAAACTAGAAGAAAACATTATTAATAGATTGGTCTATAAATGTCTGAGGAAATAACAACAAAAAATAATACAAATAATAATAATAATAAAATACCTGTTTTTACATGTCCTGATTATTCATGGTAAATGGTCATTTACATTTCTAATCTAGTGACCACTCAAAGCGCTAGTCCTCATGTTGTGGGAGTGGACACGGACTTGGACTTGA